>JAPDSC010086619.1:0-14589 GCA_026290005.1 Latrodectus geometricus | reverse complement strand
TATATATATATATATATATATATATATATATATATATTTAGTGAAGATCTATTAAATCTTTCAACTATGCTGCTCAACTGGAAAAAATAGCATTATTAATTCATTTTAAAATATTTTTTTTAGATTTATTAGTTTCAGAAAAAAGAAAGAAGCTTAACATAAAAGTGGTCTGGGTGCGCAATTATAATAATTCCTGGAATGAAACAGCTTTCGCTCTGATATTATTTATTTCATCATCTGCAATAACAAGACATGATATAAGAGCACAATTAAAAAAATATACATAACATTTAATGGGGGAACAGCATTTGAGTACCTCCACGTCAGTTGGAAAACTTACTATCAGTTGTTCTCGTTGCCAATCGATGGCATTTAAATTCTTTTGCCATCAGAAATTCAATAAAAATCGTTCTGTTACAAAATAATATAAAAAAATTGCCCATTAAAAAGTAATATTTTAAGTTTTATTTCATATGGATAATTACATTATTTTTAACACATACATAAATACCTTGCCAAACAGTTTTGTATTACTGATAATTCGTTACTTTAATGATAATTTTTTGCTGTATTTCGCATATTTCTTTTATTTTTAGATAGAAGAGGAAGGAGACGTGATGCCTTCTTAGTGACCAAAGGTGACATCAAACCCAGGGGACCCCGAAACATTCTATTTGTCAACAGGCGGAAATGAAAATTTTGTGATGAAGAGAAAGTCTTCTATATATTTAAATTTTCCAATATTATTAAACGAAGTCTTTAGTATTTCACAATAATGCTTAGACATTTATATTTTTAATTCATTTCTTACCTTTCTTTTTATAAATATCCATGCTTTTAAAAAAATTTAGGATGTCTCTTTGCTTTTCTTCAACTATTGTTGCAATTTAACTTTAATTTATATTTAAAAAGAGAAACCACAAATAATTGGATCGAAGAAGAAATTAGAAATACTATAATAGAGATAGAAATATAAAAAATTAACTTCACAAAACAAACTTCAGGTACCAGATTCACTACATGCACACACACACACACACACACATATATATATATATATATATGTATGTATGTATGTATGTATGTATGTATGTATATATATATATATATATATATATATATGTCTAGTCTGTGTACTTTTTTGTACTTATTGATCTTAAAAAAGGAAAGGTTATTTGTACACTGTGATCAAATTCAAAGACTTGCAGAATCTAAGATATATATCATAGACTAATAAATAGAAAATTCAATTTTCTTTTTTGTTAAAAAATATTGGTACTGAAAATTATTATATTGTGAATTTGACTTGAAACACCTCAGCAATGACCTTCCATAAAAAAAGTATTAAATATAGATAAGAATATTTTTATATTTAAGGTTTTGTGAAACAAAATATGTTTCATTTGTTATAAATTATTGTTTAAATGTTATTCACAGTATACATGATTTTTTAGCACCTCTTACATTTTAAAAAAATTTGATGTTTTGAATTCTAACAAAAATGTTGAACATTGGTCTTATTAAATTTAAAAGCTGACAAAAATAATATTAATAAATACATAAATTTAAATAATAACAAAATATCATTTTAATGCAATTTTAAACTTGCATTTATATTTTTCCATTGTTTTAAACAAAATCACATAATCCGCTTATTGCTTTATGCATTAAAAATATTTAAAACATTTTAAAAATCCCTTAAAAATGAACTCATTTACTCCATTTTCAAATATTAAAAACATGTGACTCAACTTCCTTCAAAAATATATCTTATAATATTGATGTTTGTGCATAAATGTGTTTCAGTATATAATAAGCATTTTATTATTGATTTGAGGATAGTAAAATGCCATATTTTTCAAAAAGACTTATTAACAAAAATGCTGTTTTTTTTTGTTTTTTTTTTACAAATTTATGGGAAATTTTACATTTTAAAGAAAGTTTAATAAATAATTATTCATGCAACAAGAATTTACTTTTAAATATTTCAAACAAACTTCTATTACAAGTAACACATATTAGTTTTTTTTTTTAATTAAATTTTAAATTACAATCAAATTGACATCTGGAATACATGTTTTAAGTATAAGAATTTTATTTGTCTTGCTAACAGTGGAGAAAGTGAACAAAAATTAAATTTACGCAAAGCTAATATATGTAATCATAAAATGGGAAACTTTTTTTTTTTTTTTTTTTTTTTGTCCTATACAAAAATGTGCATTGAGTTAGTTATATTATTATATTTTATTTGGTGATAAGTTACATTAAAGAATGTGAAAACATATTACTCCTATATAATTGAATATTTCTACTTTGTTATCAAGTAAGAACAAATTCTAATGTTTATTTTATAGCTTATAAAATTAACAATAAGTTATGCAACACAACATATTTTAAAAAGATTAATATTGGTAAGAGGCAAGAAAACAATAATGTAATCGCAGAAAAACTAATAATTATATAAGTTTATTTATCAGAGACTTTAACAATTTTCTTTACGGAGGCATGTAATAATATAATTTTATTTCGGCAATCACATAGTAACATCAACATTAATACATACATATGTGTATGTGTAAGCAATTAAATTTCACACAGCTAGCTCGATTTCAATCACCAGTTATAAAATATTGTTAGTTTAAAGAAATTTCAAACTAACAATATTTTATAACTGCTGATTGAGTTATGAATAATAAGTATATCTTATTAGTTCGTAATAGTAAACAGTATTTATGTATCACATAGGCAGAAACTACAAAAATACATTTCCTAATACTACTCTAATACATTCTCCCGACAAATTTGCATACAGAATGCAAAAAAAAAGTACAATATTCACAACTCCTATCATTCAAATATTTATTTCGTTTTGACATTTTTTTAGGAGTAATAATATTTTTCCATAAAAATATTTTTATTAAACATTAGAATTTGGGCAAAATATTGTTAGTTATAAAACTATTTAGAAAAATATTGTATATTCAATACCAGGCAATTCAAATGAATATCAAATAAAAAAATTCATATATATAGTATTTTAATTTTAGAAGGAAACAAATCATCAGTAATATGATAAATTTATTTGAATTTTTTAAGCAAGACATTTTTAAAGTATAAGGCATGATCAACATACAGTTAAACATATAGTATCACTCATATTTGAATGCCATAGAAGCATTAAATACTAATTATTTTACATTTTAAGCAGAAAATCTCTAATATATTGTGGTTAAAATATTTTAGCAATGAACAGCACTTCTGTTATCTGAAAACATAACACAAGACACAATAAACAATGCCATAAAAACAGTATTTATCAAAAAATTTAAATAAACAAATTTCACAAACTTTTTTTTTTTTGAATTATGAAGAAAATGTAAAATTAATTCTTAATGATTTACAAATTTAGGATTAGCATAATATCAAAGACATTGCTTTGTAAGATATGATGAATGGATACTTTTACTGAAGTTAGTCAATTTTTATTGTTAACTAAAGTAAACATGAAATCAAGACTTTTTTTTTAATTTTAAATGAATAATATCTTTTAAGATAAAAACTTATTTCTTTTTAATAAATTTGATTTCATAAAGCAATTGTATTATATAACTTTAACCTTAATATAACAAGTTTCAGAGAGCATAAATCTCACAACAATTGCAATAATTTTAAAACAAAACCATGATTGTTTTTTTATTTAATAAAACTTTAATATCAGGGACAATTGTAAAATTTTATTTGCTTATAATTATTATACTAGAAATTTAATTACTTCGTCAAAGGCACATTTCACTTTTAATATGGATTTATATAATACTAATGAAAACACAAAGCAAAATCGTAATTCATACTGATATTTCATTTCTTAAAAGTTCTAAATAGTTACTTAAGATAATAAATCAAAATTAATAATGAATAGAAATATATAGAAAAAATTTCTTTCTATTTTTGAATACACTAATGGCAACATTAAAACAAATTTTAAAATTGTTATCTATTCATTAAATAGTATTTTAAGTAATGTTTCCCTTAAAATGTCTACAACAAACTATACATATGTATAAACATAAATATTACTGAGAACTATAACTAAGGAAAACAAAAGAAAAATATTACAAAAGTATGAAATACAATGAGTGAAAACATGAACAGAACATAAATATTTAAGGCTTAAAAAAATACTAAACAATATAAGAGAGTTTGAAAATTATTAAACATACTCATTTTACTACTTCTATCAGAAATGTATTGGTTTGTTAATTCTATGTGAATTAGCTTCTTGCATTAAGATGCATATTTATTACACAATTCAAACATAATGCAGTATGAGAAACTTGTTTTTTTCATTATTTATTACAAATGGTAATACAAAAAATCATATAAAGGAAAATGAAATGATATTTTTTTCCCCTCTTTTATCAGAATATTGATTTGGAAGAAACAAATTGAAATTCATTATTGAATATAAACTAAAAGAATTAATTTGTAAAACAATTAGTTTAGACTAAAGTTCTTTGTTAATTAATGAAGTAAATTTGTAAAAATTGAAAAGATGTTTTCCACATTTAAACAATTTTCTATAATTTCAAAATTAATTTTTAATAAATCACAATTTTTTTCATTTATTATCATTTTTATCTCAAATCATTGAATTAAAATTCATGCAAATTAAACAATTCATCAATTGTTGCATAAAAAAATAATGTATATTTTTAATTTAATATTTAATTGTAATTAAAGTTTCAAAATAAATTAAACAGAAATTATAATTGGGACTTAAAATTCTACTTTATTAAAAATATTTCAATTCAGAGGTAACAATAAAACAATTAAAATATTATATCATTTCAGCTTTTTACCTATTTTAAAAATTCTAAAATTAAAAAATATTAAAAAAAATGGAATGAGAAAATTGTCAGTTTATCATGATACTAAACTATTTACTTTGCATATAAAATACAATTTTTAATGATGCACTGTACAAAGAATAAATAAAACTACACAGTATAGTTTAAATTATATTTATAATTGGTTCATACATATTGAAATCATTTTGTTTAGTAACAGAAAAACATACTAAAATATTAAAGCTTCAAGAAAATAAGAATTGTTAGATATATAGGTTAAATTCACATAAAATTTGCATACATTTTTTTATTTTTTATATATATTAAAAGCTGCAATACAAAGGTGAATATGAAGCACTATACAATCGTTTAAAATGAATTAAAATGCACATGGAATGTGAAATTAGACTATCACCATAATAGTGTGATTCAAATAGTTTTAAGTGGCTTTATTTTCACAGTAAAAAATGTAGTGGTTTTATGAATCTGAATTTTACTGAAAATTACTAAATAACTGAGCTATAAAGATAAATTAATTTTATTTTCCCTAATTCCTTTTAGATATAATTATAATATATATAAGATTAAATTGTCTTAATGTTAATAAAAAAAAGAGTATCTAAATATTTTAAAATTTGTTTTTGTCCAAACCAATATTTAATTTAAATGTATTTCACTTCTTTGAATTTAAGAAAGTACTCTCCAATACTAATAAATTAAATAATAATTTAGATTGATCTTAACATTAAATGTTTGGATTTCATATTTAGTTAATTTATTATACAATGAATAATTCAAATTCAATTACTTAATGATACTAAGATATAACAACTTAATGAAAAGTCATAAGATGATTTCATAAATGAACAAAAATATGCTCATAATGAGTATAAATCTTTTAAAAATAAATTTGAAAAAAATCAAATAATAAATAATTAAATAAGAAGAAAATATAACATAAACAAAATATAAGTCTGTTTACAGATCCCTCATAGTTTTAATAATTCTTTGAGTTTTCCACTTTTATTTGCTGCCATTGTATCATCACACCCACCAACATGCTCTTCATTAATAAAGACCTGAGGAACACTACGACGTCCAGCTTTCTTAGCCATGGCATCTTGCATTAGAGCACCCTCATCTAATAAAATAAAATAATAACAAATATAAAACAAACAAATGATGAAGTGCAATCAAAATATATAAGATACAAAAAAGAATAATCTTATTTTATAATTTCATAGTGAATTTTCATAAGATTAAGGTCTGTGATTGTTTGCTTAACAGTAATTTTTGCACACATGGTATTAGACGTGGACCAACTATTTAAAGCTGATTTCAAACTGATACAAATATCCATCTTTGAGGGAAAAATTAAAACTATAAATTGTTGAACTGAAGGACAAAACACACCATTGAAATAACAGTTCTACTTTCATAAGATTACAACAATAAACAAAACATCATAAAAAGAATATAGACTCCTATGAAAAATTAGGGCTGAATGAAATTTAGAACTAGTAAAATAGAATCAATAAAATTAAAATAAACATGCAAAATATAAAAACAACCTTAGAAAATAGTTTAAAATATTTTTGAAATACATAAAGCATTTTATATTTAATTAATTGATATAATTTTAAACATATACAGATGAGCAAACATAGATGTACAGATAGCAAACACAGATGAGAATTGACTTGAGTCTGTGAATAAGAATAATGTGAATCAGGATTCCTCTAGAAGCAAAAATCTATAGGTCTACCCAAATAAATGCACAAAAGATTAGAAAAATAAGCTTATATTATAAGAGGGAATTTAACTAAATCCATTAAAAATTTTTTAGCTTTTTTAATGTATATCAGATTAATTTATTATAAACTCTGAAGTATTAAATTACATTTTATAGCATCTATTTTAACTTAATCAATTATTCATTTTTAAATATTGATTGATATAAGACTGTCATCATACTTTATAATATATTTGACTGAATTCATACAGAAATTATAATATTTTATAAGAAATGATTGAAAAATATCATCTTCTTAAATAGATCATTTTAATTCTATTTCAACCTGATATTGTGAGTTTTTAAATAAATGTTCATTTTGCATAGCTTTCATGTATTTTTAAAAATTGCCTTCAGGTGAAAGGATTATTCACTTCTCTTTTTAAGCTCAAAATAGTCATCAAATTATAATTACAATAAGGAAAAAGAATTTAAGTACACATAACAATACTGTTTACATAGAAAGACCCTATAATTTCTTCAGGACTTTAACATAACCCTATGTTAAAATTAAAGTAAGAAATTAAAAAATACATACAAAATTTACTTCCTAATTATAAATATATGATATTGAATAAAAACAATGCTAATATACAAATTTCTCAGTGTAAAAATATTTTCTAGATTTCAAATATGGAAAAATGTTTTAATTCACAATGCTCAATACAAATAATATGAAATACCATGTCAAGATTGAAGTTATCATTGATGATGACTTTTGAAATATAAAGTATTCCTTAAATGAATATTGAGATAATTTGTACACAAAAGTATATTCATTGGTGAAAATTTCACTTATTTTTCTTAATGAAAAAAGAGTGAACAGAAATATTGCTTTACAATGAAATAGTTGAAAGCTATGATTGCATTTAAAAAAATTGCTCAAGTTACTGAATTTCAGTTAAAGAATACAATATGAAGAGCTATTATAGGAAATTTTGATTAGAGTGATAAAATTCAATACTTTTAATTTGTCATTATTTATAAATTAAATTATCAACATTAGTGTTGAATGGTGTGTACTTTAAGTTATTAGCATAAAAAGTTTAAATGCAAATTAAATGTATTCCCAAAGGTTTAAAATTTTTTTAAATTAATATATTTAAAAAGAATTAAGCACCATATTTTTCAATAGTTAATGTAAATTATGATCAAGAAGAATTTGACATTTTATAATGGGAGATTCGCTTTATATATATTCAGAGTTATAAAATACACATTTCATCTAATTTAACTATTATTTAATGTTTAATTCACATAGATGTATTTGAAGAAAAATGTTTCACAATTACAACTGAAATAAAATTATTTACCAATGGTATCCAATTCAAGCGCAAAGTAATCCACTCCTAATGATTCAAATAATGCTTTAACCTGAAAGGAAAACAATAAATTTACAATTAAATATTCTTTAAGTTTAATTTGCTATTTACATACTAAATAAAATATAAATTATTTTTCATTACATTTGGAATTTATCAGAACTCAAAACAATAAAGAAGTATTTAGTTTTTTTTTTCCACTCTTTAAAATTAAAATCATTTTATAAAATAAAATTATCAAATAAATTTCTTTCACATATTACGGTAAAAATTTTTATATTTTGATAATATTTTTATCACACTTTTATTCATAAACTAAGTATTTTTTCAGCATGTTGATGCATTTAAGCATATAATGTCTAATGTATAATTTTTTGTACAACTGGTAAACTATAATTTGACTCATATAATTTATAAAAAGATACTGAAACTTAATATACAACCTTTTTTTATTTAAAAAGACATACATGGACATTATACATTTTTTATTTTATGCTATTTTAATAAAAATATATTTTATATGATAATATTTCCAATTAATTTAACTAATAATCATTTTTAAACCCTTATGTTTGAATCATACATCAAGAATCAGAATATACAAAACAGTATACATAGCAAAAATTTGTATTTATAAAATAGTTTATTCTCATTTTATTTTAGAAAAAATATTGAAATGAATGTTATTTAATCATTAATATAGTTATGATTTTTAATTTGAAAAATTACTAACAACATATTTTAATAATGTGGAATTTGCACTACTGGGATGCAAATTATGACTATGGTTATTCTGTTGACCAGGAAAGTTTATGCATTCCATGTTAAAATGGTTAACTTAGAATTTTTGAGTAGACATACAGTAATCATATAACTCATATGAAACCAAGCATTAACACAACTTTAAAACCAAGCACTTTAAGACAAATATTTATGACCAAAACCTACAAAAACTAAAGTGGCCTAGCAAATCCTCACTTTACACTTTAATGAAAATCATGCATGTTTTACAGAAAATACAATCAAATCCTTTTATTTCTCTAATTTTTGCAACTATTCTGGTAACTTTTGTTGGTGAGATAATTAACATGCATCAAAACAATAAAAATTTGATTTTAAAATTATATTAGAGTCTGAAAATGAGTTCTGAAATGCAAGCATCTATAGCAGGGAAAAGGTTGGAAAACCTTAAATTTTAGTATAGTTCACCATTAACCTTGCAATTATCACTAGTTATCTCATTATCTATAAAATCTTAAAATTCAGTTTTATAGTAAATATTTACACTTTTCTGTTTTTGAAAACCACATTTAGTTGTTAATTTTTAAATTTTCCTCATCATTAACTGTCTAAATTTGTAAATTTATTCAGAACATATATGTTCATTGAAATAAAAAATAAGAATATATGTTTTGCTCAGAATTAATTTTAGATTAAAAAAAAAAAAAAAAAAAAAAAAAACCCATAGTTATTTAAGTAAAAAAAAAAAAGGTATTTGATCATTTTTATGCCACACCCATAGTTAAAAAGGTATTTAGTTTATCACTATGTTCATCTACATTTGGAATATACTTACTAGTTAATTGGAGCAATTGGTTGACATATTTTGCAATTGCCTTTATAGAGCATTTGATACTGTGTAGAGGACAACATGTCAGCTAAAGGTGAAAGCATAAGAAAATTCTTGAATTATGTGATGATATTGAAATGATAAAGGATTTGAGTATCCTCATCATAAACTGCTTTCAAGAACTTTCTATAGATAGTGTTGTGTGTTTCTATCTCACCAATGATGAAACCCAGAAACTTCCCAAAACCCACTCTAACAGATGCATATGTACAAGGCAGAAACACAAAATCCATCTATAATTATTCAACCATTGGGAAAGAACCTGAGATCCTTATCCTCTGAAGATTGCCCTTATCACAAGGCCATGGTAAGATTTATTAGAGTATTTAGGAATATTTTAAAAGTGGTTTCTTTCTTTCTTGAGTTTTATTTCATAACTATTTTTCATATTTGAACTTGAAATAACTTATTTCCAGTATAATATAATATAAAAACCAAAAATTGTTAAAACACTTTAAGAGAAAATAGAATACATTATATTTTAAAAAATTACAAGAAAATGAATAGTAAAACTTAATCTCCCATATTTTAGAGTAGAACTATTTTGCATACTTCTGACAAATTTTATTATATATTGAATCAAATTTATTCTTATAATTTAGATGTATTGAACAATTTTCAAAAATTTTCATAACCTTTTAATTTTGCACATCCTTTTCTTTAAATGACCAAACTAAATTAAGCATTGATTTTTCCACGAAGTCTTTGTTTGGAATAACTATATAAGGCTTTTAAAAGCACAGTGACTAAGTTGTGAAATCTATGACATGGAAAACAATAAACATCAACAATAAACGAAATCCTAAGCATCTAGCTGTCATGAAAAAAGAATTTCTGGTTAAACTATCAAGGAATGTCATTTCATTATATGTTGGCAATTATGCATTCCAAATAAAACGATTTTATTGATCCTAAAGCGGAAAAGTATTGAATTTTCTCTTGAGTGATGCAAAATTATGTTGCAAATCTTTCTAACCAATTAACAACTTTTGGCATACAAATATATTAAAATTGTCTTTATAAAAGTATAGAAACATAAGTAAAATGAAAAAAAAAGCTTTTAATACGAAGCTAAGAGCATTAATATAGATTTTGGTAAAACTATATTTAAGGGAGCCCCCTTGGCAAACCGGACGATTTTTGTTTGGCTATCGATTTTATTGGCGATTTTGGTTGGCACAGAACAATCAATTGTTCTAGTGCAATCAAAATACGATTGCGTTTTGCCCAGCTTGGTGATCAACCGCGACCACAATTTGGCTAGAAACAAAGGGGCACCCTAAAGTATAGGCTAACCAAAATTTTAAATAAATAATCATAATAGTTATCATAGTAATAAAAATGTATCAAGAAAAATCTTTTAAAAGATACATAAGAAAATTTAAAGTCTATAATCTTTATAATTGGTTCCAAGTGATTTAATTAATAAATGCAAAGAATTCTAGAAATAATACAACACCTTTTTGCAATATGGACAACTTGACTTGCTGAATATCATTACTTTATGAGTTTTAATATAATTTTCAATTTCAGCAAAATACTTCGCATCTCTATCAGCCATTTTCCTAGCTTAATATTAATGATTATATATTTAAAACAAATGAAATTTGTTTGAAAATTCGTACTATATGGACTGATATCTCAACGCTTCTTCCAAATAAAGTTTTGTTTTGTGTTCCTCCAACCAAAACTAATGGATAATTGATATACGTTGTTGATATATTGATTAATGCTGATTACGACTTACGAGAGCCAAGCACGAGAGCGACCTATGACGTAACTGTTGTGGTTACGACGCGAAGGTTATCGATACCAGATTATAGTATTTCTCTCATTTGAAATTAAAGAAGATATATTAATTTTAGGTAGTGAATGAAAGAGTTTCCTTAATATTATTTAAGTAGATATAAGCAGATGATAAAAAGAATAATCATATAATCATATTTTAGAATAAAACAAGTAATGAAAACATTATAGTTGGCATGAGCATGCCATAGATGTAAAATTTTAATTCAATAAAACTATGCTGGCTGAAACGAAACTAGTTGCTTTTGCGCACTTTAAATAGGAGATTGTAGTTATCTTTTTGTGTTAGTCTAGAATGTTGATAACAAGCTAATGATTATTAAATGATTATTGAAATTAAGATTGGATATTGCTCCTTTAATTTTATAATAGACATTTTTAATACTCTTTTGTTTGTAAATAATTTTTAGAAATGTAACTTTTATGATCACAATGGATTTTTCTAACAATACTCGCCATAGGGCGTTTGACAGAGCAGATAATACAAATTATGAATCGCCTTATGTCGAGATATCGGGAGAGAGTTACCAGTTTGAATCTGCCAATTCAACACCTCAAGTTGAAATAAGAACTGGTAGTATTAACAGCTTCCTAGAAGAGGCAGAAATTGTAACTCCAGCTTCAGAAGCGAACCTTCGTCAAGCTAACAATGAAATGCGTCGAAAGTTGAATGATTTTTTTATGAACCCAATACAAAAATGGCGGATTCGAAGGCGATTTCCATGGAAGTTGTGCATTCAAATTGTTAACATTATCATTGCGACCATTCAAATGTGCTTATTCGGATTTCATAGTTTTGAATACGTGAAGCAGCATTTAGATGTGACAATGGCCTTGAGTCGAATGTTTTTGAAAGACTGGTCCGCTGATGTCGCTGTGTATCCGCCAAGTACTGGTCCTTATGCTGTTTATACAGTACCTGAATTCTATGAACATATTGATAATGTAATCCAACAGTATGCTAAAATTGATGTTGTTGCTCTTGGAACTTATGGATATGATAATTTAAATGGAATTCCTAATGATGTATATTTTTGCATCTCACAATATGATGGGAACATATTTGCTGGTAATTCAACTATTAATATTCATGGTTTGCTAAATGAAACATGTCTTACAATATCAGCATCTGGCAATTCTTCTCTTGACAATTTCTCAACTGAAGCTTTTCTGGTGAATTCAAACTTTACATTGAATTTCAAAACTTTAGTGCATGTCAAGCTGCATCTGAGAATGAAGATGCTTCTCTTAAAATCCCTTAATAAGTTGGATTTTCCTGAGTGTTATGCATTAAAAATTCGAATAACTTATGATAATAGAGAACATGATGGTCAAATTCCTATTAACCTAATAATATATTCTCAAAAAATTACTTGTCACATAAATTCTGAAATAGGAGACCAAGGAGAAGATTTAAATTACTTATTGCGTCAGTTTTTGAATAGTTTTGTTATTATATTTAGTTTACTCTCAGAAGTTTTATGCCTAAGATCTCTTCATAGTGGATATAAACTTGCCCGAGAAACTGCATTTTTCTTTAGATTCTATTATCAAAAAGAAGTGCCTCTTAGTGAATTGTTAGACTTCATAGATCTTTGGTATGTGAATATAGCAATCAGTGATATCATGTTAGTATTTGGCTCTTTAATCAAGATGCGGATAGAAGAACAGAGTGCCGAAGGATCTGATTATGCTAGGTGTTCTATTCTTCTAGGTGTGGGAAATCTTTTGATTTGGGTCGGAATACTAAGGTACTTGGGTTTTTTTGAAAAGTACAATATGCTAATTTTAACTTTAAAAAAAGCATTGCCAAATGTTTTGAGGTTTTTAATATGTGCAATTTTTCTTTTTATGGGATATATATTTTGTGGATGGATTGTGCTTGGCCCATACCACATAAAATTTCGCACTTTAAGTCGAACAGCAGAATGCTTATTTGCAATAATGAATGGTGATGATATGTTTGCTACATTCGCTCTGTTGGATACAAAGTTGGATGTTATTTGGTGGTTTGCCAGATTATATTTGTATTCATTCCTTCTCATGTTTATTTATGTTGTAGTATCATTGTTTATATCTGTAATAATGGATACTTATGAAACTATTAAGCACTTGTATTCTCATGGTAAAGTACCTACAAAGGTTGTTGAAATTTTCCTTGCTTCAGCACCTTGTGCCCCACCTGTTGCTACAGATAAACAAGACCAATCTTTATGGAAAAATATTTGCTCCTGCTTTCATTGATAATATCTATAATTAGTTTTTAATTATTTTGGTTAATTGTTTGTGAGATTGTATTAAATTTTAAGATTTATTTTAAGCATGATTTTTTTACATTTAAAGTGAAATTTTTATAATATTTTTCATTATTTGAATCATTCTCAGCATATTAAATATCACTGTTGTAAAAAAAATTAGACTGAAATACTTTTTATTTTTCAAAATTAAATGCTATATTTCTAAATACCATTGAAAATCATGTTTAAAATAAATGGAAAAAATTTTAGTGCCTTATTTTATTTGTTGGTTTGAAGAAAATTTTATGGACAAAAATATATGGATTATTGCTATCAAACAAATATTTTATTAACAATGATGTATATTTGTTTAGCTATTAAAACTCTCCCAAATATGAATTTGAAATTAAAGTATCTTAAATGAATAATGGGAAATATTTAATTATAGTAATTATAAAATTATTAATTCCTTTCATGTAATTAATTTTGGAATGTCTGATTATTTTGTCTAATTTTTTTGAAAAACCAGAGTGCATGTTTTAGAAACTAATGAAATATACTCATAACCATAAAAATTTGCTTTTATTTTGTATAAAAATAAGTGATTACAAAATATTTTGTGTTTTATTGTTTTTGTACTAAATATATTTGAGCTTTTTTTTTAAATTTTTATTTCACTAAGTATTTTATAAATTATACCGTTCATTCCATAAAAATATTATAATTTCTTTAAATCTGAATTATTCTTTATATTATTTATACATGTACTGATACTTTTTTAGAATACTAGTGAATTTTAGTCTTTTAAGGTTGTATAAATAATGAGATATCTAGTCACAAATATTAATAAATATTTACCTGTGTTTTAATTGAATTTAATAAAAAAATTGATTTTTTTATTTTTGTTTGTGGATGTTTTTATTGCCTCATACTTAATATAAATCTGACTAAATTC
>JAPDSC010086618.1:0-12010 GCA_026290005.1 Latrodectus geometricus | reverse complement strand
TACGTACAATTTTTGTTTCGTCGATTCCGTTCGGGTATTTTTGATGTTAGAGATGCACCTCGCATGGGGATACAGCATCGTCGAAAATGTCTATAAAATATCAAAAATGATCGAAGTTAACCGCA
The DNA here is from genome assembly GCA_026290005.1 of Latrodectus geometricus. Lineage (NCBI taxonomy): Eukaryota > Metazoa > Arthropoda > Arachnida > Araneae > Theridiidae > Latrodectus > Latrodectus geometricus. Next base: position 11,885 of record JAPDSC010086618.1, on the reverse strand, counting down.
TGTCAACAGTCGTAACGCGCAAGACCTAGAAATCTACATGAAAGCTGTTTTAAACCTTTTTACAAAGTGAATCCAAAAGAAGTTACAGGAAGTTCACGTAAAAATAATGGATTTCTTTTTCCCCAACCTAATATTTGAGCGAGATAAATAGAACCTTCTCACATTCTGTTCACATTTTTTTTTATTCAAAGGAATAAAAAGCTTATGTTTTTAAAATACATACCAAATGATATAGAGGAGTATACTAACTGCCTTTTAAGATTATATAAGGCACAAATATCAGAAGACTATGTCGACATAAGAGCTGTCACTACCTCTACCACACCAGAAGAGAGACTCATTTTTATACATGAGATAATCTTAGCACTTTAATTAACTAGAGAAATAACAATCCTTATGTTTAGAGATGCATGGCTTCTAACTTTGAGTCTCAATAAAGCAGCCATAAAAATATACAAACAGCATATAACACTAAATATATTTTGGACAAATTTATTTCGTTAATATTTTTACCGAGGAATTTTAGTGTTATTTTATTCTTGGAGACCATTGAAATGTGATCCGTTTCTGGATCAATAAAATGGTACTATTTAAAGAACCATTCAAGAGTTATAATTTTATTTCGACAGCCATGTTAGTTCATCAATATAAATTCTGAATAAAAAAAAGAAAAAGATATGTTTTTTTTTTTCTCAATTATGTTCTTCAATATTTTGATGGTTGTTAATCACGTGACTGAGTTGATCAGTCACGTGATTAACAACCGTCAATATATATTCCGCACATAAAAATGCATGCTTGATTCACAAAATCTGCGCAATTGTTTAAATTTGGTCTTACATATACATGTACATAATTAAATATATTCATGAAAATATTTTCATAGTTGATCTCAGTATATAAATTACATAAGAAATGAACTTAAGAGGATAAAATAAATTTGTGTGTTTCAATTTTACATAAACAACATCTATCTATTATTTCTATTCCAGGCAATGTTTTCTTGCATTCTGTCTTTTTTTTTTTTTTTTTCGAGTTATAGTTTCTTTGGAAGCGATAAAATAAACTTAAGAGCAGATATTTAACAATCAGTTTTCTAATTAGTATCTTTTACTCATTACACTATTCCTACCATTGATCTTTATTAAACTATAATACAGAAGTAAAGATTTGTCAATTCTTTTGTAAAAATATTTTACAATTAACTTACATTAGTTATTTATTTAACCTGAAAATACATGTTTTTGGTTTATAGAACTACGAATGAATTTTTTTTTTTTGAAAATAAATATTTTATAGGTAAATTTATGTTATTTACATAAGTATATCAATTATGCTAATAAGTCATATATGTTGATTAATTTTAACTTATTTTATAGATAATTTATTGTTCAAATAGTGTTATGTAATATTACATGTGTTCTTGGTTTTATGATAGTAATAATTTTGCTGACCACATATTGTCTTTCCATTTCACTGCTAGTGCAGAAGATAGAAAGATTCGTGTCTTAGAAATACATCAGATTTAAAATATTTTTAAAATAAACTTTTTATCCAGATAAAAGAAAACACAGTGAATGTAAATATTTCTACTTTTTATAAATCAATTTAATGAATTAATTAATAATTTTTCCATATAGTTTAATAAAAACATAGTAAATTTACTAAAAGTGGACCCTGGATTTATTTTATCGCGATGCTTTCCAACTGTCTATTTCAATTGACCCCAGGTAGAGCAGAAGTAATATCCAAATAAAATAAATACAGATTTTTGTCTTAGAAAACTTGTAACAGTAAGTATTTGATATCCCTTCATCATCAGTTTATGATGAAAAGATATCAATATAGATTGATATCTTTTATCCATTAATTTATGAAAGGAAATATTAGAATTCTGAGCAGAGTAGTAGATATTGCATTATTTGCTAAATAAAGAAATTAATAATTTTACCTTTGTCTTACTGATAACTGAAATAATTGTAATGCCTGAGCATTAAAAACTTTGAAAATGGATAAAACAATGAAATATGAAGCAAATACAAAGTCACGTTCTTTAAATGAAATATTTTGAAAAACACATTTTTGCAAATTCGTCAAAAAGAAGGAAATAATTTTTTTTTATTTCTTCGATTAACACTTAATGGTGAAAAAGTTAAAAAGGTATCCATTGCAGTCTAATAAACTGATAGCTTTCACACCCTTCGGGGTTTGTTTCATTAATGTAACTATCAAGCCATTTTTTTAGCTATTTTAAAGGTTTTATTTACACTTTTAGAAACACAAAATGCTGCACTGTGAAAGGCCAGAGGTATTACAGAAAAACTTATTTAGCACATAACACATTACACAAGATTAAATTATTGAAGTTACAGACTCTTGTTAATGACAAACTTGAAACTAATGGTGTACCCATTATTATTGCCTATAACCACGACCATGCACCTCTCCATAAACCATAAAGGTTTTGGATCTATCCTTGGGTATTTTCAGTCTAATTGTTTTCCACATATTGCAAAAGGTGATCTATTGCAGCAGCTGGTGGTGCATCCTGAGCCAGTTGGTGTGTAAACATGGAACACGCATTTTCGATTGGCGATAAATAACAAGTAAGCCAAGGATGCTTTTCAATCTGATAGTTAAAGAAGAATTGATCATTGCGTGCCACATGTCGTAGCAGCTTATCCAGTTCGAATATGGCTGATGACAAGAGCTGAAAAAAAGGGAAGACCATGAACTGCAATACCTCAGAGATGTAGCAATGGCTGTTCAATGTGAAATGTTATTGAAATCAAATCTACCTCAATAAAGACATAGGGTACACTTGGTTAGCGATGAAGAACGCAACAATTCAGTCTTTCATTATGGTTTCTTCTAATTCAAATTCGAGTCGCATAATATTTATTGCAAGCAGAAGCAAAATTCGTCAGTGTTGAATGTTTAACGAAAATATTGTTCCATTCAGCAATCCATGCCCATCATTTCTTGCACCGCTGGCAGCGCAAATGCCTATGGTTTTGAATCAAGTTTAACGAAGAACAACAAGTTTAACAAGATAAACGAAGTAATAGAAAGCCTGCGGACAACATTTCGCACAGCTTCAAACAGCATTGAATGACACGACTGAACATCGAATGAAGAATAACAGACTGATTTTATTGAGTTATGGTTCGTGATGGGGTTAGACGCTCCATCATTGCTATCCTGCCATGCTCACAGTATGCATGTCATCATATTCAGTGATGCAAAGAGGTAGGTGCGATCGATCCGGTCAGCCCACGGCTATCTCCTGCATTCTACAATTACAGATCCGCATCACATTTTTCTGGTTTCGTCTCCACCATAATTGATTTTTCTGAAAAATAATTCGTAATTACAAAGGCAACTATTCTTATGCGGTTGTAATTAGAAACTTACTTGGGAGCTGCTCGATGTCTTCAACGGATAATAGTTAAAAATAATAGTCTCTTCATAATAGTCTCTTCATATTAATCAAACTTAAAACTATTTCGATGTGACATCAAGTGAAAACTTCTAAAAGCTTTTAATGGTCTTTGTAGTTTTTTCTTCAAAAATGATTTAATTTGGAATAACATTCTTTTCCGATAGATATGTGAAAACAAGTATCGAGAGCTGGTTTATAAATATGGACTTAATAATGTGTTTTTACCTTCAAGTAAAAAGAATTCTTAACGGACTTAAAAAAAATGATCAACAGGTACCATTCGCTTTTTTTGTCCTATTTTCTATCTATTGTTAGGATCAAAATAAAGGTTATAAGAATCATAAAAAATATTGTGTTACTATTTTTATTAATCTTGTAATATTTATTTTGATCCATTTATGTACGGATTTACTGCAAATGATTTTTTTTATTCTTAAGTGTTTCAACATATTTTTTTTAGCTAAAGACCAAACTTTTTATAAAAAAAGTTTCAACACACTAGCATTGGAAATAAAATTTGAAGAAATTACTTTTTTTAAAGTTTTTTTTTAAATCCAAAGTTCTATTTAATTAAATTCCAGCTGGAATTTTAACTTCTTTATCCATTCGCTCTGCCCAATAATTTACGACTGCCTTCGCTTTACTCTGCAACAATCTTTCTAAGGCAAGCTATACAAACTGAAACGTCCTTCATGGCTATATAATATTGATGGCATTGATACAGGAATATCTGAACTTCTCGTGATTTCTTTTATGGCATTTTCGACATCAAAAAACTTTCAAGGAATCAGTTTATCAAGCTGCCGTTAAAATTCTTTTAGAACACTTGTTATTATTTTTTAATCGCACCACGTTTGTCCTAAATTTCGAACCTTTTTCGAAGACACCGTACTTTTGATTTATTGATAGCGTCACCATACTGTCCATGTGACTATTTTCATGCGCTCATATTTTTAATGTCTTCGATATATCTATATATATAAATATAAATACATATATGTGTTTATTTTAGGATCTTTCCATCAATGTTTATGGGGTGCAAATATTGGCTGTTGCATTTTCTAAATTCCTTTCTCCCAATAAAACTGATGTATTTTTATCTATCTTTTGAGAACGTATATTATAATAAATATAAACTTGCTCTACATTAATTTCTTTAACTGGAAAAATATTCGATCTTTCGAATAAATCTTGGTTAAATTTTCCTTCAAACATTTTTATGATTAAAGAAATACACATATTCCTTTAGTAGAAAAAGTACTAAAGCGTTTTAAAATAAATTTCTATTCGAATGTTTTTTAATCGAAATATTCGAATACCTTTTGATTAAATGAAAGAGATTTATTTATTTAATCAAAAAATATTTGACTATTAAAATAAGAGAGTCTGTTATGTTTCCCATTGCAAAACTGATAATGAAAATTCGTTCAAAGATTTCACGTAATAGATTATGTTACTTTAACCTGTAGATTCCTGTAAAATCAATCCATAAGTAGAAAAATCATAAAGCAATGAAATACACTGTAACTGGGTTATGCTTTGAATTACTCTAATCACCTGTGAATGTCAGACACCATATTTTGTTTCGAAAGTAAATAATATTTCCTACATTTTTTAATGTTCCTCTAAAACCTTTATCACATACAATGAAATTATGTTAAATAAAGTTATTATAATTTATAATAGAAAAAGAATTCCATATTTGTTTTCTAGAATGTATAATAAATGTTCAAATTATGGTATTTCTAGAAATACTCTACTATACTCTCTAATAGAAATAATAAAGGAATACTACTAAATGAGAAGGATAAGAAGAAATACTACTCTATGAGAGATAGATGGCAATAGAATCGAATATTCTAGCTCTTTTTTTTCTCAAATAACTTATAGAAGTGGCCAAAAATATAAAAAGTGTCAATCGAAAATAATGGTTAAGGAACTGCTACGACATATCCCATCCCATAATATTCACCTCCTATTAACCATGAAGTCTGGCGACTACACATTACCATCATCATAAATCGAATAATAGTCAATACAATGCACAATAACAATAATAAATATGAAAAACTTTATGACAGCAATTTAGATTTAGAATGAATTCTGATGATGGTCGTTTTAAAGTTTCAGTCCCATATCAGAAAACCTAATAGAATAAGGGCTTTTGAAAGTATTTAAAAATCTTCTGTGTGTTCTCTATTGGTAGGACTTTTCATGGAACCATGCTTGAAAAATCTTCAAGTACTCATCCCGACAGATAGGAGTGGAAAACAAGCAGAATTACAACTCCTGTTTCCCAGTGTTTAATAGTTTTATCATCAAATATTGGATCTTCTACTCCGAAGAGTACGATCCTATTACTTGGCAGATGTTCAAACAAAAATTACTCAGTCATGTTTGAAATTCCCCCAATCAGATAGTTTACTTTCCATATTGTACTCTACTTCATTTGCATGAGTATTGATATGGAACGGATTTTCCTTCAACTAGCTCATCAATAAGACCATAAAATCTTATGACCATTTGCCTTATTTCTGATGAAACAGTTCTCAATAAAGGCTCTGCAACAAGCACAGTGACATTCAGTTAGAATACTAAAGAATTGTTACGTTTTTACAAGATAAGCATGATCCTCAAATGTCTCCTTACCCAATCACTTAAGAAACTACTTGTGATATTAATGAAGTCATCCTTCAAACTAGAACGATTAAAAGGCATGCTAGTTCACTGGAATGAGTCAATATTCGATGGATTCTATTTGAGCCACCATTTCACATGTTTTTATCTGAAAATTTAACTACTTATATTTACAATAACAAAGCACACGAATTTCCGTTGAATTTCAATACTTACTTTTGGTGATGTTGTTGTTGTTATTGTCGTGTGCGGTATGGGGTGTGCTGCTCCACTTTTTCAACTGACCAGTATTTGGGCTGTATCCCAGTGTACGGTACGCTATTTTTATACAATTAATATAATTGTACAATATACAATTAATATAATTATATAATATAAAATTATATTATTTTATCGAAATAATATAATTTTATACAATATTATATACAATTAATTAATATTTGTATACATGTATACCGTTGTATATATGCGTATCGTACAAGGAGCGTACCGTTCACTGGGAATTAACCGTATTTGGTGTGGAGTCCGACTTCCTCAGTACACACATGCCATAGGTACCCGTTTATAGGGTAGGCAACCATTCACATACAAAGAAAGGACAAAGACAAGAAAGAGAGAGATAGGGAGAGAAAGTACACCCATGCCCGAACCGGGATTCGAACCCAGGTCATCCCCATCCGTAGTCTTTTCCCAACTTTTAATCTTCTTCGTCAAAACCAAGATACTCATTTCCAGAGCTAAATGGAGAGTCGCTTTAAAAGCTCTTCTAAATCAACATTTGAGTACTCATACAACAAACTATCCTTTGTACCGTATAAGCCATTACTAATTCTACTCTTCTTAAATAATTTAAAGAAGTCTCTGTTTTATATGGGTGCCATAGGTTAGGTTTACCGTGATTTGTCCTTTCTAGATCCATCCTCTTCCTGATTCTGTCAAGTTCTTATCAGTTGGGATTGGCCAAAATGTTCCTTAGTAGCCATGTTTTAATGTTCTTTAATGTACACAAGCACAGGAAGTTTGCTTGTTATGTTACGGCAATACCGACATTGTTTTTTAGTCGTAACTTGCCAACGAATTTAAGAAAAATTGAACAGCAAATTTCACATTTTTAAATGTCGTTCGCAAAAAGGGTTAAACGAACTCATTGGTGATCGTCAACAACATGCGCATTTATTGTATTGAACGTAACTAACATTTCTACACTTAGCAAGGAAAAATCACAGAACTGAAAAGACGAAATTAAATAAATGCATTAAAAAAACTGAGTTTCAACGCATAAGAATCCTCGTTTTTTAGGCCTATTTTGAAAGAAAAATGTGCTTCTCATATGCGGCAAATACAGTAGTTCATTAATACACATTGTAATATGTTTTTAAAACATCTGTCGGATAAGTCATCTTTATGTACATCAAATAACGAAAAATGAAAAATATGAGTTTTGACTAAAATTGTGACAACACTTTGAACTATTAAATTAATTATACATAAATAATTTAAAAGAATATTAAAAAAAATTTTAATTTGCAAAATTTTAATAGTTATAAAATAACGTATAAATATTTTTAAGATCTCAATAATTAGCCAAGTAGACTTTCCAGTTATCCGGTATTCAATTATCTGATGTACTTAATTAATCGACACATCTCTTTATACAGAAATTATTTTCTAAATTTTCATAATTTAATTTTAAAAGTTTCTTACTTTCAAATTATAATTCTTTTCTCTTTTGTGAAGAATATTTCACAAAACTTTTATTAGCTTTTTCATAAATTTATCTTATTTTTAAGAGAGAAAAATGAAACGTTGTCACAGATCTTTTCAAGTTTATTTTAATTTCAATTATTATAAGCAATCGTTACATAAATTTTTGCTTTCCCTTTTTGAAATGGTCTTACATAATAATAGTTTTTTTTAATTACATGAAAATAATTACTGATTTTCCCAAATGTGCCGTAAGTTTCGGGTAGTATATAGAAAGTTTATTTTAATCGCTTCTAAAAATAAACAATGAGAATATTTCTTTATGTAAATTAAATCTAAAGAATTTCTTAAAATTTAATAGCAAAAAGTAAAATGTAATTACGATATTTTCCCAAGTTTAATTTAATTTACAGATAACAGATTATTTTGTTTTTGCAATTATTGCTCCTAATTCAGTTTTTGCCTATTTCAAAGTTAATTACAGTATGCTTTCATTACATAATCTTTCTATTAATCGAAATATCCTGAGTTTCATTATTGTCGAATAATTGATCCTTCTGAAATTGTTTCTAAAAATATATAAAATACTCAAAAACCCAATCGTAATATTATTTTCTTTATAATTTTAAATTTAAATTTTAAACGCAGATAAAAAAAATATCTTAAATTCTTAGTAAAAAAAAATTATCAGTCTATTGAATTTAAAAAAAAAAATGAAAAAGACAGTTGGTCTTGAGTTTATTGAATGGCGTCATCTGATATATCGCTTTGTGTGACAAATGTTTCTTATCTCTTTGTAAAATGAAAATTATCTAGTTTGTTCTGAGAATGACTCATTGTTTTATTTTGTTATCTATTCAATCCATACAAAAGGAATCTACTAAAAATAAATAAACAAAGCTGCCGGAGAGGCTTTATGTTGAAATTTTCACTCGGTAATCAAACTATGAATTACATTAATAATTATTTTCACTTTTCACATGAAAGTACTTGATAGTTGAAGGGATTATTGAGCATTCTGATTATTGTAGTTAGATAAAGCATCTCTTATACAAAAAAAGTTTAAGAGAGAGTTCCTGTGTGTGTGAAATAACTTGTGATCAACTGCAGCCCAATAACAGATTAGACTTGAATTTTTTTCTAAATGTAAATGTGATTTGGCTCAGATTTACTATACGGACACTCTTTGCGTGATTTTCCAAAGACGACGATAAATAACATTTTTGGCAACCCAATCAATTCTGACCAATTACAGATGAAAGATTCCAACCAATGAAAAATAGGGGATTCTGATAAAATGGGAATCGACCAATGAAAAATTAAATATTCTGTATATTTTCAAACCTTGCTTGACCAAATTGGCGAAGTTGGCGAGATTTTTTTTTAAAAAAAAGTTGCCAAGAGAGACCATACAGTAAATTTTCACCGATGATTTGATGAATTGTAAAGAGAATATAGAAAATAAAATGAAATAAACACAGAAACAAATTGTAAAGAAAATATAGATATTAAAGACGGTATATACATTGCTATGAATACTGTCACAGCTTGTAAAACATTAAATCAGAAATCAGTTGAATGGTAATTCCATTCTAGCTAATGAAAAAGGAATGCGTATAAGCATGTGATACAGAAATATGCCAGAAATGAAGATGAAAGGTATCATAACTTGACAAGGTAGCAAAAAATATTCGCGAAAAGAGAAAGGTTATATTATATATTTAAAGTTTATTTTATATTATTATTACAATTATTTATTTTATATTTAAAGATGAATAATATTTAAGACCTATTAAAAGTAGTAGAAAGTAGAGCTTTTCACCATAAATCCATAATGGGCTAGTCCTTAAACAGATAACTAAATTTTAGTAAGAAGAAAATTGGGGAATAAATGGAATATTTTAAAAAATATGAAAAGAATACTATAATGAGATTTTATAAAATTTTAATAAAATTTCCCAGCGCTTGTTTTTGAATATTCCAACATTTGAAATTGAGACACCAGCTTCTGAAAAAATTAAAGCTGTATTTAAGAATTTCAAGAATAAGGAAATTTTTAGAGGTGATCTTATTTCAATTGTAATTTTATAAATCATTGAGACATGTTACAAAGGAATATTCTTTTATAATTTATGCATCCAGAATTTTGAAGTTACTCCATCTAGCTGAAATATTAATATTTTGGTGAAAATGTGTTTTAGGTCCCCTACTAGGCGCGTTTTCAAAATCGCCGATGCCAAGGCGAAAATTCTACCGCTATTTCAAAGTAAGACTTAATTAGTGACCAATGAAAAGGCTAAAACAAAAGAGTAATTAATAAGCATGCGCGAAAAAGCGCTTCAAATTCGCGAGTTGACGAAGTAGGGAACCTAAAACGCAACTTAACCAATATTTTATCTCTAATATAATAGAAAAAGTATTCAGTCGTTTGCTTCAGCTATCATGGCATTAATTTGTTCTATATTAAGATTTGCAAATTGTTTTCAATAAACAATGGAACTTATTAATTGAAGCACATAACTTTCTACTGATTTTAACTTTGCTTTTGATAAGATTGATAAGAATTATGTTTTTGAGACAAAGAATGTTTTCGGAATTCTATCACAACTTATCAAAAATTGATTAGACTTATGCTGAAAAATATACAAAGTGATCCCAGTAATTATATAATAAACTATCTAGAATTGCTCCCAGAAGTTCTTCCTATTTTACGGGTCTTCGATAGGCAAATTCTCTATCCTATCTACACTTTAACTTTGGATTTAATAAAGCAAATTTTGATTCCAATGTCAATCGCGATAGACATATCTTTTCCAGACTATTACAACTTCTGGGTTATTCAGATGATTTAGATCGGGTCATTCGAACTCTTCCTTCTCTGGGAAATGTATCACTATCCTTAAAAGTTTGAATGACGAATGAGGGAAATTATAAATTAAAAAAAAAAAAAATATATATATATATATATATATATATATATCCTTTTCATGCAATAGAAACCCAGATTCCGAACTGGAAATAGATTGTTATAAATCTGAAATGTACAGATATTTTTACAATTCAAATTTATAATCACTTGCAATAGACATAAATTGAGGTGAGTAATCATTTCTGATAAGAGAATTTCTCTCTAAATCGACTATATCTGCATATATAGAATCCAATATATAGACCGATATTAAACCGACTATATAGAATCGACGATATCTGATAATTGGTCATTTTATAGACTTAAAAAGACTTATAGAATTTACATTTCTTTCAAGAAATAAAAAGCTTTATAAAACTCTTATCAGACCTGCCTTTGACAAAATCTTCGAGACCTGAACAAATAATTTAAATAGAATAAGACCCTATTTTATTATGAAAGTAAGATATTACGGAGTATATCCGACGGCATACGCAAAAGTAAATGTAGGAAGAGGAGTTTTAATTTTGAGATATTTTTATAATTATGATTTTCTAACTGTAAGCTTATTATTGTTTTATAGCCTATAACAACGATCATCAATCAGTGGAAAAAAAATAAAGAGCACTTTTTCAAGAAAGAATCTTTATTTTTTTCACTTTAAGCTCTTAGTGAAGCGAAGGAAATCTTTTCCACTACAAATCCTTTATTTTAAAGAAAAAGCCTTATCATTTCAGTTACAAGCTGTTTTGAAATGTAGATTTCAATCCTACACTCTTAGTGAAATGAAAGAAATTTATTTCTCCCTTTTTGTTTTTTGAGTTTCTTCGAGAAGTAGTATTCTCTACTCTCTTACAAGCATTTTTTGGGAAATAAGGGAAGCTTTTTTTCTCCTTTTTTGTGCTTAAAGTAATGGTCTTCACGCTTTATTTGCACGTATTTTTTTGCGAAATAAGGTTTAATTTTTTTTCAGGTGTAAATTTTTTCATGCTTCAAGTTTTTTCAAGGAATGGATTTCAGATTTCCCTGCAAATTTCTTTACACCCTTTTAGCTTGTAATACTTTTTTTTTTGTTTCACGTTTCTTCTAGAAAGGGTTTTCATTTTCCCCTATAAATTTTGTAAATTTACTTTCCCCACAATCTTTTATTTTAAGCTTCAATAGTTTAGAACGAAACAATAGTTTTCATTGTTT
>JAPDSC010086611.1:135698-148348 GCA_026290005.1 Latrodectus geometricus | reverse complement strand
ATTATTAAGAAATTAACTAGTTTTAGCATCAATGCTACTCACAAAATATTAATTTTTAAAATTATGTCTTATAAAATCATTCTTAATGTATTTAATGGATTAGATATTATTTTATATACAATATCTCACTAAAATACTTAAGTCATTTTAAAACATTGCAAACAATAAATAAGTTATATTTTTCAATATTTTGTAATATCCCAACTTCTTTATTCTTAAATGAATATTTTTTAATTTAACGTATTAATTTTTGCATAAAACTTTTACATGAAAATTAATTCCATGACATGGCAAAAATTCATTTGAAAGAGGATAGCATTTTGAACCTAATCCGAAGTAAATTATTATATCTGAAAAAGCTTACATAAAATAAGTTATAAGCTGGAGATTATAAGTCATAATTTTACACAATATATTTCAACATTTAGAAAATATAAAACAATTATAATAAAATTATTTACCATATTTTAAAACAATTCTGGTTCGTAAAACTTAGTTTTACTTAATTCATAAATAAAACTTCACTCAGTACTTTTAGTCTGAAAATGACTGAACTTCCTTCTTCGTTTATATTTACATGCGCATTTTTTTAGCGTTTAAAAAGAAGTTAAAAAATGACACTGACAAAACTTATCACTTATAATAGCGATTGTTGCCATAGTGCAGAGAAAAAAAATATCAGCCAAAGCCATCTCAAAAATCGGAAGGAGTGATGTTTGATAAAAAAAAATCTTTTCAGTGAAAGTTTCTGTTTTTCATAATAAAATAAATAAAGTTTTAAAAAGTGTGTTTTTGGTATTTGTGCGGTTTTGTGTCCAGGTTGTTGAAAGAGATAAGAAAAATGATATATATGTTTGTATAATTTCGATACAAATAAAGTAGATAACGCGTATAAGGTAAAGGCTCTGTTTGATTTACTTTTAAAAGCCTATTATGTAGTGATGTAATAAAGTACAAAAATAAAACAATATTTTCTTGCCTGTAAAATTTGTTGATGGTATTTCTCATGACACAATGAAGCTTTATTATCATAAGCAATAGAGAGTGAGCAAACGTTCAGTATAATAAATCTATATTATACTTTTTTAAGTAGATTTTTAAAAAATAACATATTCATGAAACTAACATTGTGAAGCAATGAAATTGAGAAAGCACTACTATATGTGTTTTTTAAATAATTTAAAACGTGATGATATTTAATGAAATCAACTTTTTATAGAAAGCATTTAAATACGTATCTTTATTCATCTTATTTTCTGTTTCCTTATTTTAAGATTAATCATACTATCATACATCAAAATTTAAAACTATGTCCCATATAGTATATAAAAATAGAAGTTATCTTATATTTTTTATCTTTAACTTAGTTAAACTAGTAACGACTTTGAAAGTATTTTATCTATGCTACATTTAATATAGTTAATATCAATGCTAGATTTAACATTCATTTTTTCATGAATATTTTGAAATATATATAGTTTTATAATACGTATTTTATTCACACATCTTGTATCATTATATCATGCATATATACATCATATGCGTATAGCGCATAACATACATATGTTCTCAAATTAGAATATTATATTATTTGAACATTAGAGCATTTAGAAATTTAAAATATAATTTTTATTTATTTCCTCTGTTTTGAATGATAATCTATATTTTTAGAAAATTAAAATTTAATTTTGAAACTTACCTTTCCCCCTTTATACTATTGAAAATTACCTTTGAATTATTTCCCCCTCAGATCAATAGTGAACTCAATTATTCTTGGCAATACCTATATTTTGTTCAACTTTATTGATAAATATTCTTAAAGAGTGAGGAAAGTGATATCTAAGTATAGTGGTTAATGTTAACGAAAACAAAAGAAGTTTATGAGAAATACATTTGACAAACGCAGCTTTCAATAAAATCATCAGAGATTAATGATGAGAAAATATTAGATCAGAGATCAAATTTTATTGCCTTAATGAGCAACACACTTTCAAAAAAAGTGGCTCTGTCATTATTATGAAATAACAGTGTTGCACAACTTCTTAGGGCAATATTGGGTCAAACTACCTCTTAAAATATCCGTGATTGATTGATGGAAAAAAAGTTGGTGAGAATAATTTAGCACTACCTAACCGATAACTTAATAACTGAAGAGCTACATTTCAGGCGTTAAAACATCTGCTACAGATTAATATCCTAAAAGACATTTCATAAATGGATTATCCTATTCTAGTTCAATAAGAAAGAAAGTTGAACATATTACAAGATTCCACTTGATCATATTAATATAAAAAATATATATTATTTTTCTTCAAAAGGTATAAGTTAAATACCATTGGGTAAACCAGTAATGGGGAAGACTGATAATAGGAAATAAAAAGTATTTTATTGCTCACTGTGATTTAGTGAAATGTCCAAAGTGTAGTTAAAGTTATTATTAAACAACGTAATATATTATATGTCTCATTAATGTGCAGTTAAATATACTGGAATAGTATACTGAGTTGTCATTTAAATATGCCATATCTGATGATAATTCTAGTATTACAGTTTATTGTAGAGTTCATGCTGCATGAGTTATTAAATGACATATAGCAATTTAGTCAAAAATTGCCTATAACAAAACGTATTTTGTACTATAAAATATATAAGTATGCAGGATAAAATGACCACAATATGTTTGAAAACATTTTGTAGAAAATCTAAGGTACTTTTGCAATAATTCTCTGAATTATTCATACAATAAATTAAACATTTTACCCCACTGTAATTTTTTGAAAAATTTACCTAACGTAAATCTATTATATAACAATTATTTTAATCACATATTTATTGAAATACATTGTATATTTGTAAATAATAAAGAGATATTGAAACTATAATACAATTTTCATTGTTTAACATACAGTTCTCTTACAATTGCATGTTCCTTTGGTAATTATCATGTAATATTATCAGTGGGAAAGCAGGATGAAAACATAGAAGGCGAGTCTTCCTTTCGGTAATCATAAGCGTGTTCACTCAATGGAACTATCTAGAGGCCATTTAGATGAATTATTATGCCGTGTTTTTGAATGCTTGATTAGTTTCCAACACAAGCTTCCCCTAGCGTAAATGTGACCTTAAGGAATGTCGCGCAACCTTAATGGAAATGCATATTGAGCAATTACGGACTTCAAAGAAATTTTACTGCAAATGGGTTACATGGGACATTTAATATTACCAATCAAGAGAAATTTCAATCATCATTATCATTATATGTAATGGTTAGACATTTGTATAAAATGGTTTTTAATAGCAATTCATCTTGTTACAGATTAACGAATCTTTTTAACTTTTTGGGTACTCTAAGTAATAATCATTAAAATATCAATTTGTTATAATCAATGGCAATTCTTTACACCCATTTAATCTACAAGGAAATAAAGTAAGAACTAGATAAGTAGTAATGTCTATTAAAAATGTTAATAATATGTTTTTCAAACATTTATTTTTTATTGTTCAAAAATGTTGTTTTTGACTCAGAATTTTGAATCTTCTAACAAATGAAAATTCTTTTGTTAGGAGAATTTAATTTTTTAATTACATTAATTTTTGAGTTCTTTTTTTACAATATTACATATTCGATTTTACTTATATATGGAAAGGGAAATTTTAAATTTGATTATTTAAACTGTACGATTTATTGATTCGTATGAAAATGTGCATCATAGAATTAATTAACACAATTTAGTAAAATTATTGGGACTAATTTTACGTTTGGATTTTACAAAATAAGTTTTGTGATTAACCAACTGTAACCAGTAATGATAAATTTTCACATTTTTATTTGGATGTAACTGCTTAAAATTCAAGATGTTTTTTATTATCATTACTTCTTATTATCATTTATTATTATTATTGTGGGGATTTTATTTACTTAATTTAAAATAAAGTTTTTAATCCAGATTTGTGAATAGTTTTCTCAAGAATGTTATTGAAACATACTTACATAGATTTTATATTTTATTCTTTATGCTGGTAATATATATTTACGTAAATTATTGGAGATTTTTGCATTCAATATGTTGTGACAAATTGTTATTATTGGTTTGGAACAATGTACGAAAGAGAACTTTTACATTTTTTAAATAATTTGTTTTAAAGTTTGGTGTTTTATTTACACATAAAAGTACTTTGAAAATAAATTGTTTTTCTTATTTTAAAAGTACTTCAATATTTTATTTTTCTTAAATATAAATGCATCTTTCTAATTTACATGCTGCATCCTTCAGAACAACTTGAATTAGTCCAAAATTGAACGCAAAGTTATTTGATATAAACCTGTAAAAATAAACATGTAAATGGAAGTTGTTTTGAAACTATTTCCCAATAAATTAGATAGTATTTATACCCTCATAACTAATAATGATAATAACGATATCTAATAAGTGAATATAAGTACTATGTTTATCTTGTTTTGTTATTTTTTTTTCTGACTATTAATTAAATTGACAAATATTGGAAAATAATCTATATTGAATTTGCATAACATATTAATTAAAATAAGTCTATAGCAGTTTCTATTTATATTGCTTATATCGAGGTTTAATAATCAATTATTTTGAAGATATAACTGTATTCTTAATAGTGGATGAATTTTAATTCATGATTGTCTTATAATCAGAAAGAAATGAAGTTTATTGCAATTAATGCAAATTAATTCAATTGAATAAATTAATAGGAAACACACGCATGCACACCCAAATATATATTTTCTTGGTTTGAATAAAATTGTATCACAACAGCACAGTTAATATATACGTTATGCATACAAAAGTTATGAGTCAAAATAAAAATCGCTATTTTTATTTTTGATATTCTTATAATTTTGATATTTTTTAAATAATACTTCTGCTACATATTTGAAACATTTTATTAGCAACAAAAAAGTTTGGATTGTGAAATATATATTTATATTTTATTGCATGTCACAAAATTAATCATAAATGTCTTAATAAATGTTATCACCATTTCTGCATAAATCATCGATCTTCTTGCACGCTTTTAAAAAGACTAGATCTCCATATAACTCAGGATTAAAAATTACTTAATCTGCTCTTAGCTCAGTTGGTCACGAAAATGTCTTCTCGTTGCTATAAATATACTTTCTTACCTCAAAATTTGCAGATACTTGATATTTCTCAAGATATTTTCATTTGCTCAGGAACATATTAGTATTTCCATGTTTGTGAATTTAGCAGCTATATTTATTTCTGCATTTCAGTTTACTCACATTCGTGCAGATTGAAGATTTACATGTCAAAAGTATAAGGAAATATCTTAAATAGCAAATTTAATTCATAATAAAATGAACATTTATCAAGCTTCAAAAGATAGTTAAAGAAAGTTTATCAATTCTAAATAAGAAACACAAGCTTTGGATGACAAATTTCGCCTTTTTATTATAGTTTTCATAAAAACTATAAAATAATGTTTTTTTATGAATTTTTAATAATAATAGATAAAAATTATTAATAATTTTTTTATAAAATGTTATGCAAAATAACTTATTTAAATTTAGTTTTAAATTTTAGTTAACTTTAATTCATTTTAATAGAAGAATGCTTCAAATTAAGTAAGTTTAAAGGAAATAATTTACTGTAATATTCTTTGTCATTTTACGAATATTTTATGATAAATTTAAAACAAAAGTTTCGCAATAATTAATTGTTTTATATCATCTCTATTTAAATTATTGCATCATCTATCTTCAAGAATATTTTATCGGTCTTAAAGATGGCACACGCCATTTTAATCTTTCTCACATTTTGCAAGCATGGAAAAAATATTTTAGAGTTAATGAATTTTAGTATTTCTATATATTTGTGCAGATTAAAAATAGTAAGACAGAAAAATAAACGTAAAAGCTATTTTATCAATAATGTATTTGAAAGAAAAAGGAATAGTTTTCACTTTTTAAAATAATATAATGTAATACATATAATGTAATGCTTACTTATGTATATTAATATAATGTAATGTTCATTTTTACCTGGAGATATTATGATTTTATTCTGTTCGGAATAATAAAACACTTTACTTTAATATTACTTTCTTTCATTGAAGTAAGACCAATAGTTAAACGTTAATTTTTTTTCCTCTTTCTAATACTTAAAATAATTTTTGAAAAAAAATACGTACATATAAAAGAATCAAACCCATAGCAGATATATCAGTAAAAAAGACAATAATCTAAAGAGTTTATTTTAAAAACACTCTGAACTACTTATATACAAAACAAAACTCTTTAACATAAAATCTGATAAGAACTTTGTTTTGGATTATAAAAGCTTATTTGATATTTTTTGATGATTGATTGTATCTTTTCAACTTATATATTGAAAGTAACCATTTTCAATTTTTATAATTTATAAATAAATGATTATTTAAAGGCAGTTTTAATTTTATTATTCAAAAATCATCTTTTTTTTTAAATTTTGCACACATTACACATTACAATAATACCAGTACATTGAATGTCAATTGAAAGCTCTATTCATATATCACAAGGGAAAAAATTCGGAAAATTCTAATCCTGTAATTCTGATGATTATTTAAATTATTGAAACATATTTTCATAAGTATATAGGATATAACTAAAATATATAATATTTTAATACCTTTAAATTTAAAGATGCAAGATGTGGCTTCGAATAATTAAAGAACAATTATATGTGTTTTGACCAAATGATGAGAATAGTTACCTAAAATCCAAAAAAAAAAAAAATCTTTCCCGAAAATTCCTAAATACTAACAATTTAGGAATTAGTTGCTTAAAAAATATCAGGAAAAATAACATATGAAATTGTAAGGAAATCTCACACATGAACATTCATTAGGCAGAGTTAATGTTTTATTTAGACATTCCAAAAATGATGTAAATATAACTGTAATTTATTTTATAAGCATGGTAATCTATCGCAAGTATTAGTATTTTGTTTGAGGTGCAATAAACATTAGTTTTGAATTCTTATCATTAACTTATTATATGCTAACCTATAGACAATGCACAAGTGAAAATAATAATTTGACTCAAAATTTTCTAATGTATTAGTCATTAAACACACACAAATCACATTATTTATAATAACAAAATATCACAAATAGGTATAAAAATCTTATTCTTTGCGAAATAATAATTTATTAATTATAAGGAATATATTATTGCTCAGTCTAATAAGAAATTTCATCTGAATTTTGTTCAAGTTAATAAAAAGGTAGAAAAAAAGTAACAAAAATGCATATTTACAAATTTACAAAATAATAAAAAAATAGAAAAGGGGTCAGAAATTTAATATATATTCATATATTTCACTAACCTTCATTTAGTCTAAAGTTTTTATAAAATGAAATGTTTTAATCCTTCTTTTGCGGCCATCACATATATTTATGTTAAACTTAAGAAAAAGGTATGTTTTCCTTCAATTTTCCTAACAATTATTTTCGAAACAATGACGATATAATGATATATGACCTTGAAAATATTTTTGTCTTTATTCCTTTTTTTCAATTTCATATTATGATTTATCACGAAAACATGCTATAGTCTTTTTATGGTATATTTCAAAAATAAATTATTTTATTTATATTTCCATTCATATTTGTTATTAGAGACATATTTTAAATATACCTGTTTTGATTGATGACTGGTAATAGCTGTTGATACTTTATGCAATACTTCATTGAAATATTTTAAAGAAAAAAGATATATTTTTCCTCTGTATTCTATACAAATTTAAAGTCAAATATCTATATATTCCCAATGAATATAAATTTTTTGCATGTTTGAAATTTTTTCTTACTGATAAAACTTGTGTCAAAACGCATTTTCTTTCCTGTAAGACAAAAATCTCTGACTTTATCTTGGAATAAATTTTTTACAATAATAAAAAGAGTCACTTATCATTACTTATTGTAAACTCTATTAACTCCCCAAGAGTTTCTACTTTGACGCCTTGAGGGGAAATTCGGATGGCTTGGGGGGTGGCTTTAGGAGAAGGATGTTTCCTGTGGCTCATATATCAGCTGGATATCACATTAATGAAAAAAAAATCGTTAGAAAGGAAGGAAAGAAATAAGGAAAATATTTTATGTTAGCTTTCTGCGCAAAAATGTAAGAAGTTTTAAACTTTTCTGCTTAATATTTTGGATGCAATATTTTTTATTTGAAAAAGAAATAAGAAACAGTAAAGTTCATTTATTTTAACATAATTGTTAAATATTGTTTGCATATAACTTATTTCACAACTTAGCAATAACTTATACTACAAATACTTAACTGATGTAGTTCAATTAGGTTGTTATTTTTAGCTATCAGTTTGGCCTTAAAATAAATATATTGCTTTTGTAATTTTTATTTCAGATATTATAAACGAAATCCCCATATGTTTTCTAAAATGAAAATTTCTTGAAATGACTTAATTTTATAAAAAAAAATATTTAACTGTAAATTTTCTGTATAAATAATTATTTGCTCAATTCATTTTGATTTTTAGTACATGATTAAAAATTAAAAATTATTAATTAATTAAAAATGAGTAATCTTCTTTGAATTCGTTTTCCGCCATGCTGAGTCTTCGTAATTCCTAGGAGAGATCAAAAGCTGCAAGAATAGGAAAATAAAACTGTTTTCCTATATTTTTTATATTGGAAAACAGTTTTAGTGAATAATAATATAGCCATTTCAAAAAACTTGCTTAATAGATTGGTTTATAATACTAATTGTTGATTATAAACTACATAATGCTTACCTACTACAAATTTTTTGTCTTGATTTTCAAAGATAATAACTTTATTCTTGTTTGAAATAATCACACCAAAAGCTATAAGTATATATATATATATATATATATATATATATATATATTGAAGACACCTAGCTCCCTTGTTTATTCTTAGTAGTGAATATGGATCCTTCCATGCTGAGAAATACATCATATTAAGCCATATAGTAATATTTATTAATCATTTAAATATAATTTTCCTCCAGCTTTGAAGTAATTTTATTATATAAAATTTTTATGAACAGGCTGTATATTATACTCCCTATGTATCGAATTCTATATACTTATTAATTTACTGTATTTATTGGCAACCAATAGACTTAATATGAAGTAGAATTACTAAATTTGTGGTAAGTATTTCTATTTATTGAAAAATTAAATATTAAGCCACTTCAACAGAAATAATTACAAATCTGTTGTGTCTTCTAGAACTCAAATGTAATAAAATTAAAGTTGTTAAATAGTGAGTAGAGCAGAATATATACAAGTCAATTACATATTTTTGCAAACAATAATAACTAAAAATAATTTTAATTTGGAAATTAAAACATATCAAAATATATCATACATTAAAAAAAAAAGAAAGAAAGAAAGAAATCTATTATATGGCTTTTTCAAAACTAACCAAATCTTAGGTAAATTGTTTGTGAGCAAAAACATATTGAATCAAGTATTTGACTGTATCTTCAAAAGTTCATTTGATGACTTTGACTTTGAGCAATATAGGAGGATCAATTTTGAATATTATACGACTGTTTGCCAAAAGTCAACGGAGTAATGTAAAATGCAGAAGTGTGATTTGTTATTTCTTATCACGACAATGCAAGGTCCCAAACAGCCATTCAAACAAAGGAATGTTTGATTGGCATGAACATCATCGAATGGTTCATCTACAAAACACCTCTGGTTTGCGTGATGACGTTTCTTATTCCTGTATATTCAAAAATAAATTAATCAATAGTTTTCCATGCTAGAAGAACAGTTAATGGATTCAAAACAAGTATTTTAGAAGGCCTTAATCAAAGTAAAATAAATGCATTGGAATCCGGTTCGAAAACATAACACGCAAAAAAGTTTTGATCTTTCTGGAGATTATTTTGAAAAATAATAATACCAATTTTGAATATAAATATTTTTTTATTATTAGAGTAGAATTATTTATAGAATTTCTTGTATACAGAAACATTTATACATGGGTAGAGTTTTACTGTCAACAATGTGTGTGAAATGCAACTGATTTAAACCTGTTCGTTGTAAATGTTACAATAATTGCATATTTGAATGGCATCCCTGTATAAAAACAAGTGCTTTTTCTTCACCATGACACCTTTTTACTTTAAATTATTTAAAATTTTATTAAAAAATAATAATATTACAGAATTTAGAATAATATATTGCAGAGTATATTTATATGAGAGCTTAATTAACACAGATACGTTGTTATTACTTTTTTAATTTGTTAAATTTTAGTTCTTTGAGCTAAGAAACATAAAATCTGGTCACAAAAAGAAAGTACTTATTATTATCAGAAACATTTCAAATAAACATTTAGCTTTTGAACTTTTGACTACATTTTTCTTTAATTCGTCTGGCCCCTTGGAATTTGATACCTATAGTTAAAATAATACTATTAAAGTGAGAAACAACGTCCACTATGGAAGACTTCTAAATTATAATAGTTAAATAAAATCATGATAAACCAAAAATATGGCCAATTAATAAAATTTCCGTTTAATAGCAACAGAACACAGTTCAGATTATCAAATATTAAAATTAATTTTGTTAATTTGAAATTTTCCAGATTGGAAAACTGCGAAAGATATAAAAACGCAAAAGGTATACAGTAGTCAGACGTAGTAAATTGCTAATAAAATTATTTTGTTAGACGATTACATTTTGCACAGTCAGTTTTCAATCTGGAAAATACCAATTGACGATATGCTGTAAGTAATATTTCACAAGTAATATACAGCAAAAATTCAATAATTACAAATAAAATGTCGATCACAATTAAATTAGTTGTAAGCCAAATCTATTGATTCTTAATTTAAAACTGATTAGTAATCTTATGAGAAATATACAACGGTTTTATTTAAAAATCTATCAATTGGTGTCTGGTTGGACGTTACATGCAATTTTCATTAATTGCAAGGAAAAAACACATAATAAAATTAATATTGCTTAAGCAGTAATTGAGGGAATGCCCTATTGCTTTATTATGATTTAAAAGAAAAATTTAACTTGGATTTTCATCTGATCAATGTAAAATTTGACTCAAAGAAACATCAAACAACATATAATTATTAAAAATTTTAAATATTAGATTTTCCATTAATTATTTATAAAATTTCAATTTCATTCACTATTTTGATTTAATTATTGGGTTGTTCTGAAAGTCATTTTTCTCACCTGAATCAGCATTTTGCTAGTGAAAGCCAACCGTTTTATGAGTATGAAGTCACACTACAACAAGAAAGATGGAAAAAGGTATTGGGCAACAATTGGCAATATAGAATTCAATAAAATATTAATTCGCTATACGTTTTTCATTTTCATATAAAACGAAAAAAATTTTCTAAAACCCCAGTAACTTACCATCATTTTCTTTGTGCCTGCCCTCTTGCCAATGTGTTTGTATTGAAATTTCCCATTTATTTTCTCAGCTATTCATGAAAATGGATTATAATCAGGATGAAATTCTTAAAAAAATAATAAGTGGTTTAAGCGTTCAAAACGTCTTTCTGTAGATTCATGCTACAACACCTAGCTAACAGTAAATTGAAATATTTTACAGTGGTTGGCAGGTTAAACCTAATACGATTATATATTAGTAAAACAAACTGATTTTAGTTTCATAAAATTCACTCAAAATATTTTTGCATTCAATAAAAACATAACATTGCAAAAATCCTTTTTATTGTGATATTTTACAACTATATCTTAGAATAGTAGTCTGATTGAGTGGTAAATATTGCTAAGCCTTTCTTGTATGTTTATTAAAGATAATTAATTATAAATAACGTATAAAAATATTATAAAGAATAAAAATATTTGACAAAATAAAAACTTAAAATCTCTATCTTAATACGTACGATAATCCTTTTTTAAAAAAAAATAATAAGTACAATTCTGATCTTTGCAATAATATCAAAACTTAAAAATTTTGTTGTTCACTTTAAAATCAGTAATATTGGAAAACATATTCCCTTCTGCTTCTGAAATTAGTTTCTATGGAAAAAGATTTAGAATAGATATCAGTTATTGGATTTCTCAAACTACAAGAGAAGAATTTATGAATTCTTGATATGTTCTGTCAAGAATAAAGGATCACGGAAAGAAAGTTTCAAAGAGTCGAATTTTATTGTTGAAAGCTCTCATGGGTCGTGTGCATATAACATTTTTTAAGTCTCATGATTGGGAGTGAAAATCCCTTTATTTCTTTTTGAGGAAAGTTGCAACGGAAGAAGACACATAACTCTGAATTTACTGCTCTTTTTAATATTTTTCCTCACCGTCATTGACTGCACTTTTAGTACGTTGCTAAGTAACCATTTACTTTTAAAATGAAGTTGGAACTCTTAGAATTCGAACTCGTCTTAAAAATTCGAAGCAGAAAGACTGAATTTCTTTTATGATAATCATCAGCTCTTCACGTTTTTTCTTCTTATTTAATTCCTCAAATATTCTATATATTCAGAGATATATAAAGAAGATACATTATTACTACGTATTTCTACAAGTTATATTGATTCACGGCAAATGAAAAAGAAATTAACGAGAGGGTTTTATGCAATTGCATTAAACCCTCTCTTAAACTTTTTTTTT
>JAPDSC010086611.1:92094-122904 GCA_026290005.1 Latrodectus geometricus | reverse complement strand
ATTTATGTAATTGGATACGAATATATCATATCATATAAGATATATATGATATAATATATCATATTAATAAATTGCTTCCTTTTTCCAATCAAAAATTAAAAACTGTTAAAAAGTTATTTGTGAAACTTTTTTTTCAGAAGAAAAAAACCTGTAAAATCGATATTGAGAGAGTTTATGTAGTTGACATCGAATTTCTTTACAATTAAATTTAACACATTTTCGTATTTAATACATATTCGTTTGGATGTAATTGTGGCTATACGATATACTGATTGACGATGTATTGATGTAAAGATTAAACACGTGCAAGTTCTCCACAAATTTTGGCGTTGCGTTCTGTAGCAGTTGTAAATACCATGCACTCGTTAAAGTACTTTCGTAAAATATTGGACTGATCAACTTGTTACTCTACACCAAACTTTAATACTGAACTGCTCACGATGTTGATCATGAGTAAAACATCTGGTATTTTCGAGCGCCCATTAATGGGTGTGTTGCCTATTGTACACATCTTTCAATGAAAAGCCTTCGTTGTCGAATCACACTATATCTGAAAAGACTGTAGGCTAGACTTGTGTCTCATTCATAACGAAATTTCCTTTTATTAAAGCCTGCTGAGGTGTTGGTCTTTAAAGATGAGCTCCTGATTCTTGTAAGATTAACTCAACCCAACTTTTTGAGAGGCTACAATGCTTACTGACCTGTCTAGTACAAAATTTCGTGTATGCAAGAGCGAATGCTAGGGACTTGTCTAATTGGACTTGCCACCTTACTTTTTCTAGTTTGCTAAATCAAACTCGACTAGTCACTCAGCTGATCTTAATTAAAAATTTTACAACAGATAGGATGGTTTGATAAGAAGAATGCGACCTGCAGGAAAACGTTCCCGATCAACCTTGATGCTGATCATACTTAGCGTTCAAATTTCACCGTACAGCAGTGTTTCTCAACCTTTTAGTATTCACGGCCCAATTTTCAATCATAATTTTCATCGCGCCCCACTCCCCACCGCATACAATAAAATATATACAATAATAATGTATTTTGGCGCTAAACCTACACTACAACCTTAATTTTAAACTTTACAAATTACCAAGAATACCGAAATTTATTCACATTTTGCAACACCGATCCTCAGCATTGAAAAAACAAGAATCCTATGCTTTTTTATTGCTCTTGCGTCCCGCCATGTCGGGCATTCTCACGTTTTCGCGAAAAGTTTTGATTTGTCAGGTATTTGTCTGGTCAGCAAAAAAAACTAAGCTAGGAGCATGCGCAGATGTGAACAAATGTTTTCTCATAGGGAGAAGGCGAAAGTTCTATGACGCCAATTTCAATTCCAGATAATCTCATTCGAGTCGATCCTTCTATCGCTATTGAATCTATTCTGAATGTGTATATTATATATATTTTCGTGTAATTGCAATTCACCGTATTAAACATTCACGGCAGCAGACTTATGCAGAATCATGGATAAATTTTTAAGCGGGCGTAAGCGAGCATTAGACGATACACAAGCATCAACAAGTACAGAGATGAGCGTGGTTCCGAAAATAAAATCAAGAAAATATTCTCAAGAATACTTACATATTGGGTTCACTAGTACTGAAGTAAATGTAGAAGAAAGGCCCCTGTGTATCATTTGCTCAAAAATGTTGGCGGCAGATAGCATGAAACCTAATAAACTTAAAAGACATTTGGAGACGCTTCATAGTGAGTACGTAAACAAACCCAGAGAATTCTTCGAATTAAAATTAAAATCATATGAAAAGCAAAAATCATTGTTTAAAAAAACTTTGTCTGTGAAAGAAAAAACTTTAATTGCCTCTTACAAAGTTTCATATAAAATAGCCAGAATTAAAAAGCCTCACACCATTGGTGAAGACCTTATTTTGCCAGCCGCGATTGATATTGTAGAAATTATGTTTGGAGATAATTTTGCAAAACAAATGCAGTCTATACCTCTTTCAAATGATACTGTTGCCCGTCGAATTGCTGTTATAGCTGAAGATATAGAGTGTCAGCTTTTGTCGAAGTTGAGTTACAAATTGTTTTCAATACAACTCGATGAGGCAACAGATAGTAATAAAGATGCTCATTTCATTGCCTATGTTAGATTTTGTGATGATTTGTCAGTAGTAGAAGAATTACTTTTCTGCAAACCAATAGAACTCAAAGTAACAGCACTCGCTTTATTTGCTATCTTAAATGATTTTATGAACAAGGCAAACATAGAATGGAAAAATTGCGTCGGAATATGCACGGATGGTGCTCGTTCTATGTCAGGTAGATTCCAAAGTATTCAAGCACTTGTGAAACAAAAATCGCCACAGTGCGTCTGGACACATTACATGATCCACAGAGAAGCTTTGGCTTCCAAAGAAATGAGTCCTGGTTTGAATATTGTGTTAACTACGGTTGTAACCGTAGTAAATTATTTAAAAATGAGTCCCCTGAAGTCAAGAATCTTTTCCGAACTTTGTAAAGACATGGGTGCAGTACATTCAGCGTTACTATTTTATTGCGAGGCAAGATAGTTATCACGAGGGAAATTTTTGCAACGTGTTTATGAATTAAGAGAAGAAATCGCCGTTTTCCTAGAAGAGGAAAACAAACCGGAAGATGAGAATTTTCACGTTAGTTTATTTGTGTTGAAATTGAGCTACATGGTCGACATATTCGAGAAATTAAATAACTTGAATCTTCAACTGCAAGGAGAAAATACACATACATTGGATACGAGTGATAAAGTTAATGCTTTTTGTTGGAAATTGGAACTGTGGAGCAGAAATTTAAAGCAAGAAAACTTAACAATGTTTGCAAATTTGAATGATTGTATTAAAACTTACAAGGCTGAAGAACAACATGTAAAAGTTGTTTTTGTAACCATTGAAAATCATTTAGCATTGCTAGCAAAGAATTTTAAAAAGTACTTTCTTGCTGACGACAAACTGATATCAAGTTACAAGAGGGTGAGGGATCCATTTCAAAATACTCCCGAAGGACTCTCAATCGAAGAGAAAGAAACCTTCATAGACTTCACGGCAAGCGGCGAAACCAAAAGACAATTTAGTAATAAATCACTCTTTGAATTTTGGGCAGGAGTGGATGATGAGTTTTCTGCACTAAAAACAAGGGCATTTCGCATTCTATTACCATTTTCAACATCTTACCTTTGTGAAACTGGATTTTTTGCGGTGGCTTCTTTGAAGACAAAATATAGATCTCAGCTAAATATAGAAAAAGAACTGAGAGTGTCTATTTCTAATATTAAACCCTCCTTCGAAAAACTTTGCTCTGAAAGACAGGCCCAAGGAAGTCACTAATAATTATTAAATTTGTTTTTAATATAGTAAGTTGTTTTAATTTAATAAGTTAAATAATAAATATGTCGAAATTTATTTTGTTTTGTATGTGTGTGTGTGTTCTTTCCTTTCAGTCACTTAATCAATTTTTTTAAATAACATTTTCTCTTGGATTTGCTCGCGCCCCCCTAGGGGGCTCGCCCCACAGGTTGAGAATCACTGCCGTACAGTAAAACCATCTCACAATACTCACGTTTGGAAAATCACTCCATTGCCAGCATGGCTTCAACGTAGTATAAAACCAACAGAATATTTCTTTTATACCAGTGATCTCAAGTGAACGAATGTGATGATTCTTATGTATTTGCATACTGCAACTATTTCGAACAGTAAGTCCAAGTTGTGCTGTGGTAATGTTGAGATCAGTACAACCAGGCAACTATCAAAACTAGAAGAAGATCCCTTTGGACTAGGAATCGCAAGCTATACCATTACATTGCGGTGTCATATTTAGCTCGAAAGATAATATTGCTGCCTTCTATACTCACTTTGTGATGTCACAGTGTAGGAAAACATGAAAATACAATTGCATTTTTTAACAGTTCTATTTTTCGCATAAAAATCAATGAAATGTCTTTTCGTTATAAATTGGTAATGTTCTACAACTTTTTGATCAACATTTTTCCTGTACCTCACACCATTTTCGAGATACAAAAGCTAGCTCCATAGTTTTCCCGTAGGTAGTGATGTATTTTTGTGGTCTCATTTGGTATCGTATATCCAATTTACTATACATAGACAGCACATTTATAAAAATAGCAGCAGCGGTTCCAATATTAGCAAAATTAAGAGGGTGACAAAGGACTTAAGCAGGCATCCTGTATGTATGTGTATCTATCTATCTATCTATCTATCTATCTATCTATCTATCTATCTATATATATATATATATATATAATTTGTAAAACAACATCACACACAACTTTCTCTCTAGGTTCTATCCTAGCTATATAGAAATGAAATCACATAAAAATAACATATAGCAAGTTAGTCTTATAAAAACATTTAACTTATATATCATAGCGTGGTTTATTTTTAAGACTTCTGTTTAAATAAAAAATTATGTATAATTAAACATTCTTCTAACACGTAACTTTTTATTCGTATATACAAAAATTTCAGCAGCATAATTTATACCCAATTATGCATTGAGTCAACAATACGCAAGATTAGTTTTCATTTTTATTGACAAGATTTTGATTCATTTGCTAATAAGTAGTAGGGGGAAAAAAACAAACAAAAAAACCAAAAA
The DNA here is from genome assembly GCA_026290005.1 of Latrodectus geometricus. Lineage (NCBI taxonomy): Eukaryota > Metazoa > Arthropoda > Arachnida > Araneae > Theridiidae > Latrodectus > Latrodectus geometricus. The sequence goes on along the minus strand of JAPDSC010086611.1, from coordinate 118,287 downwards.
AAAAACAATGGATTTGGGAAAAAATAATTTTGCTTTTAATTTAGTTAATTTCTAATGACATCTTATTTTTTCTTATTATATTTATTTCTAAGGATAATAAAATTTACAAATTGAATTGAAAAATCAATTTTTTTAAAGGAACTGAATGAATTGGAAACAAAGCAATATATTTAATTCATTCTGTATTACATTGCAATTGCTTCCTTGAAAAATCTTAGAACTATACAGGCCCCATCTGGTGGATACTTTCAGAACTAAACCCGCCGAAGCAAGACCGAGAGTGTAACAGAAAGTAGTCTTTGATACCAACTACACATGTTCACTCATTTGAATACAATTCTATAACAGAAGATTCTATTGTGTCTTAAATAAATGAAATGAAAATGGATTCACAGATCTTAGAAATCCAAATAGGATCTAAACCGAAGAGACGGCATTGAATTCGCATCATATAAAGAAGGAATCGTGAGCTATACTTTTAAATTTAGATGATAAATAATAAGTTAGGCATAAAAAAATTTGAGAAACATATTATGTTAAGCGCTTTTTCTCATACTTTTTGAAAAGTTTAATTTATAAACTAAAAAGCTTAGTAAATATGAAAAATTCGCTAATAATTTCTAAAAACAGGAAGCCCTATATTATAAAAAAAGAGAAAAAAAAATCGTTGTGTTGACTATTTGAGATTTAATAACTAAAAAAATAAGGTAACATTGGAAAAAATATGCTAAGAAAAACAATACATGATAAACTTCATTTTTAAATAAAATACAAAAAAATGAGTAATAAAATATATTTAATTCATAACTTTACATGAAACTGTATAATAACAAGGAATACTGTTTTTTAATCTATAAACTTTTGAAGAAATCTTAGAAAAATGAAAATAGTAATAACTCCAGATGGAATATATTTCAAATTTTAAAAGATTAGCATAAATTTTAATTCGTACTACTTTCGATGTATAAAAAGTGAAATTTATTATTCTTCTATTGATATTTATGAAATTTTTCATAACGAATAATATATCTTAAGATATTACTAGATTTATATACCTAAGATATTTTATCAATATAAGCCATGAAATAAAACGAATGAAGATCAACGCATCCATCCAAATTCAGCTTTCTATTTAAACCAGAATACACCTTATGTTATTTTGCATTTAATTTGGTATTGCTTTGAAGTAAATGACTATATTTTTATCGAACCGAATTAATACAAATATGTTCGAAAAATCACCCCTTTCCTACGAAGGAAAAATGACTATTAGCCAACAGTTTGATTGTTTAACCATTTCCATGTTGTTTTCTGTTCACAGTGTGTGTGTGTGAGCTTCGTCACCCTTTGTCTCTAAAACCTGATACAAAATGTTGGGAAAGTGGATTGTTATGCCTTTCTATTTAACTTATTAACCGCAAATATCATTCACTGTATTTGAATCAGTAGTACTGCATTGAATACATTTTCATAATGATAATTCTATACGTAAAGCATACAATAAAATAGAAAAAAAAATCTTAAATTCACTCTCAATGACGTTATCTTTAATAATGTAATAATATTATTTCTTTAAATAACAATTTGTTTTTGAATTGTATTTGAATTCAAAAATAATTTAATTAAAATTATTAATATAGTGAAAGATTTTGGCGCTCTTATAGTTTAACATATCTGATATTACTTGTTATGAACCTCCAAAATTAAGTTTCATAAAATTTTCTCTTTTTTCTTTTAAATAGTTAATACATAGCATTTGAATGATTCCTTCTACTAATAAGTATTAACCTTATTTCAGCCTAACATAAATCAGTTATAGTTTAAAGTAAAATAATTTTTCGAAACGTCTATGTGAAGAATCATATAATAAATAAAAGAAGTTTTATTTCACTATCCGTTTTATTTCAGTTTCCATTGATAAATTGTTTTACTTAGAAAAACAATATATCTTTCTTATATTTCATCAATTTTAGATGGGGTTTTATTTTTTACATTTGAATAACTGACTATAAAATTTGAAGCAAATACTGTAAATATTAAATACGATATAATAGTGGAATGAATAAAATTGGTATTCAAATAGTAATTATTTGTCTACGAAAATAATATTTGGAATCATCATTAATGTACAAGGCTTGAATAATGGATACGCAATCAATATATTTCATTCATTCAACAGCCTAAAAATCTAATTTTCAGTAATCGCTAAGGATGAAACCACAATATTTGAGCTAATGCGTATAGTTAGATTTTGATTAAATGTCTGCATGTTACTCTTTCATTTGCTTACTGTTATCAAGTATATGTCTGATTCTGCTTATCTGCTACATTTTTAACTTAATTTCTTTTTCCACTTAATACTATCATTTTTAAGTTGAAGTTTCACTAAAGATTTAAGAAGAGCTGCATCTGCTAATAATCTAAGATGGTATCCTAAGATAACATTCAGAATTGTTTTGAAACATGAATCGAAGTAAATAAAAACTAATAACTAATCAATTATATATATGCTTTTATGCTATTAGATCAAACGGATATCAAAATTTATAGATTTTTAATTGTCCGACCAAAAAATATTATTTCCTTTAGATTTTCAAAACAATTTTCTGAAATATACAAACACCAAGAAAGTAACTGAATTGTATGTGAAATAATTTTCATTTTAATACTTAGTGGATTTTCTTCCTCTTCAGCAATCCATATTTTCTAGAATTTACTTTATGCTGAAGATCTCTTTTAAAGTAATGTACGCGTGTTAAAAGTTGCCGCATATTTATAAATTATTCAATTATGCATATAAATAAGTAATTTTAATACGATAAAACTTTGCTAACTACAAAATAGTTACAAAGTTGATTATCATGTAGTTTTAGAAGAACTCTGTTATATTTCACGAATACATTTACTTAATTGTCAATTAAAAAATGAAATGAATACTAAGAAATAATAAAACAAAAATTGCAGAAACCTTATTCATTCTTGTCTGTATAATTTATTAACACATTATGAATTTTTTTATCCGTTTATAAACACCTTACACACATGTGTAGACATATATTTTCGATTTTACAGAAAATTAATAATTTCTAACAAAAGTAATATTTGTTTCATATTAAATTAATAAGATTGCGTAATCGGCTTTTAGAATTAAAATTCTAAAGAATTATAAGAGTTTAATTTTCTGTGCAAAATTCAAAATTGAAAAGTGTCGTATGAAACTTCTTACAGAAATTAAAATAAATATTTAAACAAAAGTGATATCACACTTTTATTATATTACTTTCAGATAAAATTTTCTATTTATATAGAACTCATTGCTTTTCTTGTATAACTTGTATTATACATCAAGAGTATGTCGTATAATTTTCGTTATAAGAACTTCAGAAAAAATAAATTATATATTCTATAGAATTTATGTTTTTTCTAATAATTTATGAATTTTTTAAACAACATTAATGGATAATTATCTTCAATTAATTATATATAAAAGAGAACAAATCCGATAATTTTTCCAAATATAGTTAAGAAAATTATAAAATATGGAATAAATACTTATTATAAATAAAAATTTATTCAATGATTATAAAAATATAATCATTGAATAAATACTGAGATTTTGAATTTTATTTAAGGGTATTTTCTAAAGTAGTGTACCGACACACAGAAAATAAAAGTATTTAAGAGGACGACTCACCCATATACAGCGAATCAAGACAACCTAATGTGCCGTGTTCTGGTTGAGGAATGAGACGATCGTCCCTTCAGACGAACCGGCAAGATTGGCGGGATACTGAGAACAATTCAACATCCTTCCGCTCTTGCGCTTCCCTTGAGCATGCGCCTTGAAGTAGAAACAGCGCACCACCCCATTCTGTCTCTCACTGCTTCTCTAATGGGAAATCTTAAATTCACATGGATTAGAGGATATTGGATGTTGTGAGAAGTTTCGCTGTTTTTTTATCAGCTTTGTTTTAGAATTTTCACACTTGAACAACTGTTTCAAATGAAATTTGAACGACTTTTCCTAACTAAATACATTTTATAATTTTAAAAGAAATCATATTGGTATTCAATGTATGATTTTGTAAAGGGTTTAAAACTATTTGAACATTCATCTTGTTTTTGTAACGTCAGAATACTGGGAACTTTATAACTAATTGTAAGTTCTTCTTTAAAACAATAAAATAAAGTTATTTATTTATTAAGAACAAACACGTTATTACCTGTAACTTCTGTTTATGTCAGTTAGAGTATTTTCATTCTTCCAATGGAGAAATTTGAAAGGGAATTTTAACCATGTAAAATATAATTTCGATTATACAAAAAAACATAACTAAGAATATTTAATAACCGGCACCTTAAATGAACATATTTATATAACTTGATATTGATTGAGGTAAGAGAAATGAGATTATTTCAGAACTTATAAGTGAAAGCATAACTTCTTCAATTCATCCAAAATGTAGTTTTGATAATTATGATTATATTAAATCAAGACAAAATAAAAAAAAAGTGAAAAAAATATATCAAAGTAGTACTAATATCTCGATTTTACTCTATATCGTAAAATTTTGATAGTTTGAGCATAATGTTTGTCATTAGAAAAAAAATGCTATACTTCTATCTTTTGATATTGTAACTATCGAGTTTACAATTTTCAACAGAAATATTTCATATTTGTTTGTATAATCCTTTTTTCATAGATATAATTATAATTTTCATGAATTTTTGGAACATGAGTAATTTTTACTCAAGTTGGAAGAATTAATTTCAAATTTTAATTTTCCCAAAGTCTGAACCATTATTATCCATTATGAAGAATAAAAATACAATTCAATTTTAATTTGGGAAAATTAAAGAAATGTAAATGCAATAAATGGAACCAAAAATAAAAGATTTTGTATCAGCTAATTGTTGCCAATATGCTGCATTTATGTTTCATTATTTGCGTTTAAAATTGAATTTTTATAAAATTGATCTATAAGTTACAAAAAAATCAAATAGATAATATGAAAAATATTAGTAAATAGAAAAGGATTTACTGCAAGCAAGGCTGTAATAAAATAGTTGTAAAATTTGTGTTTGAAACGTGTTTCCCTGTGAACTTGAATAGATTTTGTTTCCATTCATTTTATATCATATTTAACCCTAATTTTTTTTTTATTTTATATTCTATGTCAGTTGCATAAATTATTAGTTTGATGCAACTTGAATGTTATGGAAACACAAATAAGTAATATTAAATTTTCAAAAACGTTTTTCACTCTTTTATATAAGAAAAAGGATTTATTGGAATGATTTCTTTTGAAAATTTTTATGGAATTTAATATATTTTTCTTGAAAACTGAAAAAATATTGCAATTGTTTGATAATTTTTGAAAAAAAAATAACTGAAAACATCTATTTTCATTGTAAAATAATAAGTTTTTCCATGCTTTTACCAAAACATTATGAGCAATTAATTATATTGTAATTAAAATTCATACTGTTGTAGGTTGTTGTTGTCATTACAGTTTTTTTATAAAGATTACATTTACTAAATATGGATTATATTTGTTATAAGTGAATATATTGTATAAATGATGAAAAGTTTTAGATCATGTTAAAATCATGTTTTATAAAAAAAGAAGAGACTCATATTATTAATTCTTCAAACAATTATGCATTTTAACATTTAACACACTATTATCTGTATTATATTTGCGAGAAAGAAGAAAAAATTGAATTTAATATATTGTTAATTTAATGATTGAAAAAATGCTTTTAAAAGTTAACTAAGAATAGAAATAATTTAGTATGAAATGTATTACTAAAAATATAGGTTTCATGATCCCTCTTCATATTTTTGAGAAGGATTGCCATATGAGAATATAATTATATTAGGTTCCTTAATGTAGACAGAACAGAGGTATATCACCTGAACTAAATGTGTTTCAGTTATTATTGTTCACTCGAAAACATTGTCTCATTCATATTTCAAAATTAGTTTTTAGTGAAGCATACAATATTTTTTCACTGTGTCAGATTTAGAAATTTAAGGAAAATTCTTTTGATGTATTGAAAATTAAAAGTTTATGTAATATCTAATTTATTGTTTCTTTCTATATGTAAATAAAATCATATAAAAACGTCCTTTTATTTAAGCGCATAATGATTTTCAATTTATTTATGAAATAGTAATCGTTAGAAAAAAGATTGTTGTTATTTATATCAAAAACATGTATTGTAATTATTAATTCACAATATTATTATTAAAGTAAGCGATAAGTTTGATAAAAATTTTAAATAGTTCTATGCAAAGCAATTTTTGCCAAAGGATTTTAAATGGAACCATTACTTACTCAGGCGGTATAAATTAATTTTCATACTTGGATTTCTTTACGAATTTCAGTTCATTTTTTTTAAATTCAAATAAATCTAATCTCTTAGTAATATTATTTGAAGAAAACTTTTGTACTTTTCCCTATATTTAAGAGAAGATTGAAAAATTATAATGTAAGTTTAAGTGTTATGACGTTACACTTAATTATTTTTAATAATTATTTTTTGACATATTATATATAAATATAATTAGTTCCAAAATTACTTTTAATATAATTTATTAGTCATCACGTTTATATTTGTGCCTATTCATTTGCAATGTATATTTATGTTGCTATTATATGTAAACCAAATAATTTACTGGTGTATTTTCTTAAATGAATTAAGCACACTTTGTCGAAATAAAATTCCATTCTATCTCCTTTTTTAATCTAAAATCCATTTTCAACAATTATTCATAAGATTCCCCTTCTACGAACACTTTCAATTATTGTCAAATAATCAATTAACAATAGAAAAACAGATTATAAAACATTTCGTAAACAGTTAAACTTTCTCAAATTGAAAATGAAAATTCCCAATAAAAGTATTGTGAATTTTCCCTTTTTAACCATTCAATTTATTTATACAATTGCACTGTGTTGTACAAAACGGATAAAAATACTAATCAAAGACAATTAAAATTATGTCAACACTTTAGACCACTCAAAGATAAATTAGAAATTCCCATGAGTATATATTTACGGAAATAAATTGCATAAAATACATAGAATGAGTAACTTTTCCCGACGGAATAATTTAATGCGTGTCGTTCTCCGATTTCTGTTGCCATCCATCTTTGGAAATGATACAGGTAAAAAAAAAACTTCCATTTGAAGATTTTGCTGCACAGGCAATTTGAGAGGGTGCAACGCGACTTGCATCCTGATGATGCGTCAACCATAAACTGCAAATGCTGCATCGAGAAAAATCGAGAGTGCAAATATTGACCCTTCCCTGTCGACTGAATTTAAGGAGCCACTTTCTTGTTTAGAAGGCACTTGATGTGATGAAATGTCGTTCTATAAAATTTTCTTGAATTACACCTTGCGACCCAAAAATCGTTATTTGGCATTGCTTTCAAAAAGAAATAAAAGTAATTCCTTAAAATTTACTTGATAAATTTTTTTATTTAAAAAAAATATTTTCTTGAAAATGGGGTTAATTAAAAAAATGTTTTACTTAAAAAGGACTAGAAATTTTTGCCGAATTTTCGTTTTATAAGAAATGAAAAGAAATTTCAAAAAGTATGAGTCTTCCTTTCTTTAATTTATTGTATATGAAAAGTGAAATGTATCTATTCATAACATTTTCAATAGTGTTTTCTAAAAATGTACCGCTAAGTATCACTGAAAAGTTTTTTCAGTGATACTTAGCGGTACTAATTTATCAAGTTAAGACTAATTTATCAAGTTAAGAATAAAGAAAAATTAAAAATTTTCTACTTTCAAAGTACTGAAAATATTTCAAAATTATGATTTTATTATTCGTGGAAGCATTAAAACCTTTTGTTTTGATAAAATCTATTTTAGTGAATCACATAAACTCATCATAAAAATGAATTTATATTTATTTAAATTCTTCAATGAAATATTCTATGAGTCATATTTTCTTACACACAATAGATCATGCATGATTTCATGCATATCTCATTCATATGTATTTAAATCTTTTTTTTTATAAAAAAAAATGTTTATTAACTAGGAATAAGTTTGCTCACAAACCAATTTCAAAAAAGTCATTCATGCATTTTGAGGGGAATAATTTTTCCATAAAAATTGATCAATAACTCAAAAAAGAAATTTTGATTATAGAAAATGTTTATCGATCTATATATAGATTTACTTCACATTTTTAAAACTTTCTATAAATAAGTAATTGAAGACAAAAAGTTGTAAATGATGAAAATTAAGAAAAATAATTTTTAATTAGATACATTCTAGTTATATCCACAAATATAAAATTGGTCTTAGAATAAACAGCCAATGCTCCAGATACTTAACAATATAAATATTATTGAATATTGTTCTGTGAGATGTGAAGTTTAAGCTTTATTAGTTAAAAAAAAAGTGAAAAAGTAATTAAAAAAGTTCGATTTTAAAAAATATGTTTCAAAGTTGTTTTTATCACAATCATTTCAATATAATGAGTTTTAACCATAATTACATTTTACATTTTTGTCACAAATATGCAAATTTTACACTAAGTAAATGTAAAACTAATATAAATATACATTGAAAAATTTGAAGCATGTCCATTATTTATTTAAGAATAATTAATGAATAAACAAAACTCGCATTGTGTATGCTGCATTCTGTAACAGCATTATGTTTGCTGTATTTAAAAATATTACACAAATATTTTTAACTATTTTATTAAGTAAATGCATTCATAAACATTTAGATATTTCAGGAATAAAATTTTAAATATATTAAAAATGTCCTTAATGCTTTTAAAAGAAATTTAAATACGCTTTACTGTTGAAAAATCATTATTAGCTGAAATGAATAGATCTGTTATTCATTGATGTAACTTACGTCCAAATAGTATCATAAGTGAAATTTATAATGATATACCTAAACTATTATAATTAAAATATATAATAAATAGTAATGTTTTCCTATAACCTTTACTTTAGAGTAAATGAATTTGGGGAAAAGTAAATTAAAAAGGGATGATAACAATGCCTTTTGGAGAGTTTCTCTTTTGAAAACTTTTAGATGTGTTTTACTACATGAAAGAATGTTATGATTTAAAACTAAATATGCGCTTATCTTTTTATTACTATGATATTACTTAATTTTATATCATATATGAGTTTTATTTTAGAAATGATAAATTATAAAAGTTAAATTATATAATACAAAATCAGAATTTTTCAGGTCTCAAAGTATAGCAAAGTAAAAAAAAAATGTATAACAAATATTAAAATTACGGAAAACTTGCAAAAAAGAAATTCTGAAAATAAAACTGTTTAAGAACAAGTCAGTAGTAAGTCTTTATCAAATTCTTGGAAAGAATTAAATAAAAATTTGCATACTGAATAAGAGCACAAGAAAAGGTAAACAAAAACTTTATTTTTAAAAAAGGAAGAAATTCACCCCGTATAAATATTTCAAAATAGTTATAAAAAATAAATTTATATATCTATGCAAATAATGTAAATGCAACAATTATATTCAATTTATTTTATTTTCATAAAGCGGAGCAGTTAGTAAATTTTTATATAATTTACTCAGGGGCTTAATAACGCTATCAAATGATGTTACGATTAATGATTCTGTCAAATGATTAAATATTTTATTGTTTTCATAGTTGTGACAAATAACTGAAAATAATAAAACAATGCCAAGTAATAAAATTGAAAGAATTTTAAAATAATTGAAAAGTTTGCATTCAGTTATAAAAATATTTATTTTCTCAAAGAAATAAGAAAATAATAGTTTTTTTTATAAAAACTAGCATGTAATCTGTAAAAAAGTTGTAAATTATTTAAAATTATGTTTTGAACACGAATAAAGAAAATAAGAAATTCTTGAGAAAATTTGCAAAAGAATTAACAACACAAAAAAAAAATTCCAATAACTAATGCCTTGAGGATTTTTAGTTAAATTTTTAATATTATTCGGCAAACATTTTAGTTTCTTATAGTTTCTAAGAATATAAATAAGAATCCATTGTGAGCGCAGTTAATTATTTTTTCAGAAAATTACTGAGAAAATTTGCCAATTTTTTTATTTACTATAAAGAGGATGGAAGTAACTTTTTAAATTGCTTCAGAAGTAAATTTACACCTGAATTATTTAATCAAAGTTATGTTCTTGTAAAAGCACTTAGCTGTAAAACTAAACTATTTGCTTCATTAAAAACATAGGAGATTTAAAAAATAGAAAACATGAAATTTTAAAGATTTATACGCTAAGAAGCTTAAGGTTATTGGAAAATGGTAAACTTTTTCTGAAGAATAATCAAAAATTTCTAAACATTTTAAATTATTAAAAATGGGAAATGAGATGTATTAAAAATTAGAATCAAGAAGTGGTGTAAATTTTTAAACAATTTTTTTATGTATACTTAATGTAACTCAGTAATGGAAAATTATACGTATTATTTTATAAAATTTACTTAAAGTATTGATTTATTGGTATTAACATAAATTCTGGGCTCCTAAATTCATCTATGAAGTAAAACTATTAGCTTGGAAAATGAGATGTAAGAAATTAATCTTGAAGAATATAATTTAATCTTTAAAAGAATAAATGATTCTTTTAAAAAAGGTATTTGATTTTTTTTATTTTAAAATTGCAATTTCTAAATGTTTTGATTTATAACATAATTAAAAAAATTAAATTTCCTAAATGTGCTATAGTTAATTTGTGTATTGTTTTCGATTTTGTGTATTGTTTAAATTTTGTATTTCAAATGAGATTATGAAAAAACCATTTATAATGAAATATGAATTAAATAAATTGCAAAAAGAAAAAGTTGTTTCTGAAAATTGATATTTTCAAATTAACCTGTATCGTGTTAGTATAATCACAAACCAAATTCTTAGAGAACATTAAAAAATATGATAAACTTTAGTTGTATGAAACAATCTCAAATATAATTATTGATTATCTTTCAAAAGTGAAGCCAATTTAATATTTCCATCTAGTTTTACGAAATAATCATCTTTATTGATTTTTTTTTCATTTTAACATAAATCGCAAAAACTTATGTGGCTTGAGTATCAAACTTAAAACTTTAATTATATCCAGAATAACTAGCCGGCAATAATTTTGGATATGTTTGCAAATTTAATTTTATTTTATGATGTCTTACTGTAAGATTATTATAGGCAACTTTGAAGGAAACACATATTTTTCGAACTTCTGTTAAAGCAGTATGAATATGAGAAGAAAATTGTGAGATTCTTAGAAAAAATATTTCATTTTCATTTTTTTTAAAAAATCAAATTAACTTATTTTTATTTATTTATTTCGATTTATTATTATTATTATTTTTTTTTTGCATTACGTTGCATATTTTTCTGTGTAATTCATACTAGGCAATGCAACTGTGTCAAATATATTTGAGGATGTATTTAGACCTTTTTGGATTATATTTTTAGGCATTTAGACATTTTTGGATCAATGACGGCGTATACTTGTTTCTTAAAGAAATTTTCTCATCAAGATTTCTAAAAAATGTACATTTTAATTTTATTCAAAAAGGATTTATTAACTGCTTAGAAATTACTGGGCTTTATTAATGTTAAAAAATACACATTTTGTTTTAATTTTACAATCATTTTATCTTACAGTTTTGCAATTGCATAATTATTTGAAATAGATTGTAGTAGTGGGTAAGTAGTGTATACTTTTTCTCCATAAAAATATACATGCGCCCTCTATAAAATTTTGATTTTGATAAAATATTCATATTTTACTTTGACATGCTTATTCAAATTACTTATTATACAAGAGATTACATATTTGAGTGTATTTTTAATACGATTTTTTTTTTAAATTTTTACTTTATTTTTTGCGATTGTTTTTGATGAAAAAACTAGTATATGCGTAAAATAAATTAAACTTTGATTTATTAAATAAATTAGGAAGATTTTACTTACATTAAAATTATGAATAATAATGTACACATTTGAAAATGATTTTAAAATTATGTCATAAATAAATTTTAGTTTTTATGATAATCTATCCATTTCGATAAAACTAAGTTATTATATATATATATATATATATATATATATATTTGTTTATTTTATGAATAAAATTCCACAAGTGACTAATAATCAGTTTATTATAACTTTCCGGTAATTTTTAACAAATTTAAAAAAATTAAGCATAATCTTAAATACCACGCAAATTTTCAGGACAACATTTTACGATGCCTGTGTATTTTATAAAATAATTCCTTTAACTGATAACGTTGATTATGATTTGCATTTTTTTATATAGTTTCTTATAATATTCAAATTTATTTTATAATAAACTACAGATGTCAAATATTGTATTACTCAATTTATCCATCCATATTGTCAAAAAATATAATTATCAATAGATATGAGATAAAAATAAAATCGATCTTTGTATAGTTATAGTTGAAAAATAACACATATTCCTTTTCCTCTTATGTGTGGTTCTATGAAATCTCAGTTTATTCTTGAGATCACAATTACCGAATCAATTTCAATTAATATAATGTAATTTTAAAGGTTATATCAATCACACTTATTCTCTTTATTATTTAGTGATAATCTTTGGCGTCTTATTCATATTATTTCAAAACTAGAGAAAATATATTAAATCCTAATTAGTTACACTGTAATTGTAAATATTTTGAAGAGTAATGTTTTTTTCTTTTATTTGACTATGAATATGCAAAATATAATGAAGAATCAAGGTTAAAACTCTAGATTCTTCATCCATTAAATCTAGTGTTTAAGGATATAATTGATTAGTACTCAATCTTCCTAGGATTTTAATGTATTAAATCATTGTTTTTTTCTATTTTAATGCTTAGTTATTTTCTCTTATTGCATTTGAAAACAATATTTTTTTGTAAAATTTTCTGAAATGTGTGGTTTAAGCATTTCATTTAATAATATTTCTGCTCAAAAATTCCTATTACAGACTTTTGTGGATTACAAAAATCGATGGATATTAAAGTGACAGGGCATTAAATATTTAAAAATTATAAGAGGTTGTTTCTTTGAAAGAGCTCATTTGTCACTTGTGATATAAAGCAAACTATTTTTTAACAGTCATACACTGACATTTCTTTTCTGAAAAGTAAAAGGAATTAATCACTAGTCTTTTAGCAGACTTCGGAAAGAAAGCAACTCTGAGACAACAAAGAAAAATAAACGAATATATGACAAGTTTCCAAACCTAATCAAGTGTTCTTGAGGAAGGTTTTTCTTTCTTGCTTTGTTTCTATTTTGATTGATTATAAATCCAGCACTATCAGGGAATTAGAAGAGACGCTCTTTTTCACAAAATATCTGTGATTTTTTCCTTATCACCATTAATTCTTAAACTCCAATTTAAAGAAGTTTTAATGGCTCAGCTGCTTCTTGAATTCAAATGAGCTAATTTAATTGGTACTCAAAATAAAGACGCCGTTAATTTTTTTTTTTTTTTTTTTTTTTTTTTTTTGTAAAAACATTGTTAAAACAAGTTTGAGAATTAAAGTAATTTAGGAAACACATTAAAACTCATTAAAAATTTTAAATTTTAAGGTAAATAAAATAAGCATTTCTGAAATTTTTCATATATCTTTCATGCATAATTCTAATTATGATTTCTAGTGAATGATCCGAAGAAATCCTAAAATTACAAAAGGGCTTCAAAAAAATTGTAACTTTTTTGGAATCGTGTTCATGTAATGATAGCCTTTAGCAAATCACTCTTATAGGTTTTCTCAGTTATCTTAGTTTTTAAAAGGAAAGGTTTTGAAAAAGCAAAACATTTCTACAAAGAGTATTTTTTTTCCTTTAGAGATTACTTTAAATTTGTTGAAATTATTTTTATTCATCAAATCCCAGAAATTTCCCTTTTTTAAATAGCGCATGTTTCTGCAGTTTTATAGATATTGCCACAAGCTCAAATCTCCCATATAAGGAAGTTAGTTCTTCAGGTATTTATTGTTTTTATATATGTTCATGTATAAAATGTTCATGTTCATGTATGTAATGAAAATTACGTTCCGCTTACTTGTGTTTGAATGTAAAATAATAATTCCCTTATAATGATATGAGAAAATCATGTATTCAACAGAAAAATTTCAACAAAAATACATATTGAAAAATATTGACAGTTAAAAGAGTAGTATTATAAATTACTAGCATAATCTGAATATTTCTACACCTCCTATATCTCATTTATTTTATGGAATAACATTGAAACCTCTTATGAATAACGTCTATCCATGCATTGACATCGGTCAGAATGAAAATCTAAATATAAGACAATATAAATGTTGCAAAAAGTATTTAACACAAAAATATATCATCAACTGTTCAAGTAAGATTAAACCATAATAATCACCTTCTTTTAAATCCTAATGATCAAAAATGCTAAATGATAAGCAGGAACTATGAATTTTTTCCCATATGCTAACCAGAATTTAAAGCAAATCTCTATGCGACACAACAGTGTTTCTTTCTTATGTATCTAGTTAACTAGTTCCATTGATAAGTTTCCAATTCTTGAGTGCTTTGATAATTTATTGAATTTGTGATTACCTGAAAGATTGTAGAACTCTGTCGTCTTTTATCAGAAACAGATGCTTTTTTCCCAAGATATTTGAATTTCTAACGGAAATTGATGAGTTTTTAAACAAACAGGAAAAATAGATTACTAATGCTTTGTTCTCACACAAACTCATTTCCTTCTTTGTATTAAAACATTATTTATAGTTTTACTGAAATTGAATTCCATTTAAAATATTTTAATTCTTAGGTAAGATTTTTCTTAACTTCCTTGCAATATATATATATATATATATATATATATATATATATAGCTAGATAAGATAAATATATTGAGGATTTCGTATGGGAGACAAATATTCTTCTGAATATTTCAAATTCTAAAAACCCATTGACATCAAATAATCAATAATATCATGTTTCCTTACTTGAAGGACAAAGTAGTTTTTATTTTATTCTAAAGTTTCAATTAAAATAAATTTGATAGCTATAAATTTGTCATAGAATGTCAATCAAAATGAAGTATTGTTTGTTAATATTCAATAATATCTTTAGTCTTTCATATAATTTAAAAACTGCCTCGGCCTTACCTCGGCAGTCATATCAGATAAAATGTATCATCAGGCAATCTTCATGATGAACTAGTTTGTAATTGGTATGAATAAATTCTGCATGGGTATCAATGAGAACAGTAGACAGTTTTCAGGAAATGTCAATCATAATATCTTAATCTCACGTTCTTCCATTACGGAAGTATTTTACTTCTATTTATCCAATTTGAATCATTGAAATTAATGGCATTTTACAGTAATAAATTCTGCCAAAATTTAATATGCCATTAAATGAATGATTTTCCATTTATTAATAACAAATCCATTTATTTATTATTATCAATATAAAATTTATTTGAAAAAGTTTAATTACTTTATCATCTGATTAATATATTAAAATGAAATGTTTAACTCTATATAATAAATATAATGTCTTTAAATATAACAAATATATACTATGATTTACAAAATAAAACAATACTCATTTTTTATTTTTTATTCTGAGCAAAATATATATATTTGTACTAAATTAAGTTGATACATTTAGCACATTTAGATATATTCAATTATACTAAATGTTTAATAACAAATTTAGCATTCGGTTTCATTCAAAATGTGTTGTATTTCAATTAATTATAAACTTATAAGACCACTACGAAAAAAAAAACATTTCCAAATTAAACTTTTCAACAATTATTTCTCTAGGTAATTTCATATAAATTATTTTTCATTGAATGTTTTAAGTCTGTTAGTAAGGTCTTTGGAATTCAATTTACAGCAGCCACTTTAAATTCGTACATTGAAACATGTTGATAATTATTTGCATAAATAAAATAAAATAATAGAATATCCAACTCTCTTAAGTGTTTTTCAGAATTGAAGTTTTTCACCATCATTTATTTTCTTTAGGCCTAGATTCATCTTTCTACATAAAAATATTAGTTTTTTTTTATGAAAGGCAGGCCAAATTATCTTGCTGAAATTTCAAATAAAGTCAATAAAATTGTATAAAGTATTTTAAGCTAATGATTTTAAGTAACTTAGTTTATTCTTCCACAATTTCACTCCAGTTTCCCTTTCAGAATACATTGAACTTTCCCTCAAAACTACCACAATTATTATTGTTGCTTTAGAAGAGCATAAAACAAAATTTCATCAAGAAATCATGAAAATTTTTAAATAAAGCCAAAAAAAAATATATAATCGATTAAGCTATCTAAATATATAATACATTTTGACCAGGAAAAATAATTTATTTCAAAGTATTATTTGTGTACATGCTCATTGTCTAATTTTAACTAATACACTTAATAATCTTACTATTTAATTCATATCCGTAAAGCATCATTAGAATTTGATCTTCAAGTGAGTCAGATTCTTCTACTAAACATTTTTTATGAGTTATTATTTAAAGAGTGGATAAGTTATTTTTTAATTATAATCGTGAAACTTCATCTATTTCTTGAAGAACATAATATTCAATTTCACCTAAATCTTATAATTTTCATAAAATCATTATTACTTTAAGTATTAAAAATTGCAGTGTAACATCTTTCATGAATCTTTTGTTTTTCAAGATTTAAGGAACCGTTATGAAATCAAAATTTTCATACTTTTAACTCAGATAACTCTATTTAACGCTAACTTTTAGAATACTCTAACAAGAGAGAAAATTATAAAAAAATTTCTTTACAATGTTTTCTCGTTTTTGTAACGAAAGTTGCAGTTTACAGATAGTTTAAAAAAACTATAAGAATTTAATAATTATATATATATATATATATATATATATATATATATTATTAAATTCTTATAGTTTTTATTTTTTCCTTAAAATAAGAGATGGAAGAATTACTAGAATTTAAACATTTCTTTTATGTACAAAAATAGCGTTAAGTATAAAAATGAAATGTTTTACAATTCATCTATAATGGAAACATTATTTCCTATGACCAATCTAATTTAATTACAAAATATTTTTGTACCTCATTCACATTTAAATTTACAAAATAACTGATATTTCTTTTTGCATTACACTTTCCTTAGTGTTATTAATAAAAAATTCTATTAATATAATTACAAAACGGTCGTCTCTTTACTGTTGTAATTAATGCAGTATTTAATATTTTAATTTTGATAATACTTAGTTTTCTTGTAATTAAAATAGTGAATAGTAGTTGGGAATTCCAATAGGGGAGTATTCATTTATGCCTATAAAATGTCATAAAATATTTCTGTAATACGAACATTTCTGTATTATTAAAGACTTGTAAAGACTAGATATCCATTTTATATATGAATATCATTGTCATATCAAATATGTAAAATAATGTTATTCACATGTATATGATATTCATATATTCTTTGTAATCAAAAGTAATTTTTTCATACGTTGGAAGGTATACATATATATGTATCTGTATCCTTTAAAATAAATTTTATCTATTAATTTGTATTTGATAATTCTTTCTTTCTATTATATAAATATAGTAGATAGAATGCAATATTTCTTTTAATTTTTAATTCTTTAAATAACATTCAGTGCTATACTGCTCTCAATATTCTAAAAACGATAATCCCAAATAAAATTATTTAAGTGATTTTAATATATAGTTTTGTACGTTATTGTATAGTGTTAACATTTAGTTCAATTTTTTGCATGTTATTTTATGGTTTTGTAGTATATGTATAGTTTAATGCATATTTTAGAATGTACTTTTGTAAATATACTTCTTAACTTCTAAGAGCAGACACAAAATTGTTTTATTACGTTTCTATCATATAATCTTGTTAATTTATTCATTATAATAAAATTAAGTTTGTAAATATTTATGAAAAAAGAACTAATATGCACAATTCCAATTAAGATGTTTTAACTTCCTTTTAAAATTGTCACTGTTATAGCATATTTTTAAAAAACATCAAGCATCCTTGTGGAATACCTTAGAATCATTGTAATATCTTACATACAACAAATGTATCTCAAAATAGTTAGGATTAATTTATCAATATATAAGACTATACTCGAGCACAACGTTTTTCAGATAAGTATTTTTAAGTTGCATAGACTAAACGAAAACTGCAAATAAGTTTCATAACAACCTTTAAGAAAAAAATACATATGCTACTTTACTAGCCATTTAATTTTAATTCTTATCACATGCATATATATTTACCTTTTTATTTATATAATTTTTATTTTTATATCTAGTGGGAAATATTCCAGGAATTGCAAAAATGATCAAATTACTCAAATGCAAGAAATAACTCTTCGTAAATTGTAACAGGAAATAATTAAAGAAAGTGTTGTGGAGGTACTCTCTGAACATGATGGTGGCTGATTGGAATCCCCCCCTACTCAATCATCTACGTCAAGAAGAAGTAATTCGAAGAGGGGAACAGAAGAAAAAGCACGCATTTCTGATTTCTTTTTTTTTTTTTTTTTTTTTTTTTCCCCACTTCCACAAACTTATTTCTTACATTAAATAGGAAAACAAAGTTTTGTTTAATGATGTACTATGGAAAATATTTATTAGGATTTGATAATAAAAATATTTACAAAATTTAATTGTTTTCAAGAAATTTACTGCTTAGAAACTATTGTTTCAGTTCATTAGTTCAAGGATTATTTCTCAACTTGGAGGAAAATTCTGATCTACTATATTAAGAATAAAGAAGGGAAAACTATCATATAGTACGTGGTACCAATAAGAAAATTTATTAAGTCAATATTACGAAATTACTTTTTAAATTCAAATTACGAATGAAACAAATAAGCATATAATTATAAGCAAAACTCTTATTTCACTATATTATACCATAAACACAATTTCAGAATATTACACTTACAGTATGACATACTGCTGTATATATTCCAGTGGTCTTGATTGATCAAACTAACATAGAAATAGAAACATGGTACATATAAATTTTAAACTTTTTTCATATAAAAATAAAGCGAAGATTCAAGTTTTCTTTGCTGTATAGCAGAATACGCAAACAACATATCTTATTACACTGTTCAAGAATATGTTACTATGTATATATTTATAAAGGATCGCTTAATAAACTATATGTATTACAAAAAATATATTGAAAATGAAATAGAAAGAAAATACCCGAATTTCAGTACATTTATATGGATTGACTGATGATTATAATAGCAGAGTAATTTCGCTCGAATTTCAAAAATCAAAAGCTGAAAACAACGCTTTTGTAATTGAAAAGAAGTCATGCAGTTAACAATTTTTTCCATGCTTGCTAGTAAGTTCAAGAGTGGCAGCATTTCAAATGAATATATTAAACAAGGACATGTTTCATTTTTACACTTACTAAAATGATGCAGTCCTTTCTTCTTCAGAAGAAACAACTCCTAGCTTAATCTAGTACTATTTAACAAAATTTGCCTTTGATGATTCGTCAACCAATTACTATTATTTCTACTATCACAATTCTTAGTTTTGCAACTAAGAATTATGATAGTAGAAAAAATTATGATTGTAGCTTACTCGACATAATAGGTTCAATGTATAAAACATATTGTACAAAATATTATCACATCAAAAGCGCAACATAACTTCGGAACTAAAATTTGGGTAAACAAACTTAAACATGATTTGAATCATACTAAAACCTGAGAGTATAAAGTGGACAAAATCCTTTGTTTTTCTGCTGCGTGTCATGACGTTATAAATTGAAGAGTATTTCAGCTATTGTATGGCAAGACTCGTGTTTCAAGCAAACTGATGCATTCGTATGTGCATCGAAAATGTAACAACAAATGTTTTCAACATTAAATGTTTTTTATTGCTGCACTTATGTTGATACATATTTAGAAAGGGAGATTATGCTAGCTAGATTTCCACTCTAGCCTGAGCATCTCTCCCTTGAGTATATTTTCAGGGATTCATTAAATCACACTAAATTATCTGATGTCTATTTACACAAGAGTCTTACAATGAATGCAATATATCTTACAACGAATGTTAAACCACAACTTCAAATAATTTCAGCAATTAATTATTTTGGTCTAATATAAAATATATTTTTTATTTCTTTACTTTTATTACACTAAAATTACCACTCAGCATTCACATATTTTAAAATATTCATTAGATTAAATGTTATTCACAGTACTTTAATTTGTAATTTTCTTATGTTGAATACATCCTTTATATCAGTCTCTGAATCTGTATTAACAAAGAAACAACTTTCAAAATGTATTAAATTCTACTTGTGAAAATGTTATAAAATATAATAATTTTATTAAATATCAATTTATTTTTTTAATATAAAAATTCTAAAATCACTAGATTCCCAATTCAAAATTCTACAAACTTAGAAAAAATAAAAATAAATCTTTCTAATAAATGTAGAAAAAATTATTAAAATTCTTTGTTCTGTATTAATAAAAATGCAATACAGATTAGTTTAATATTTCATGAAAACACTTAACTGAAAAAAGTTTTTATATTTGAAAATTTTAAATATTCTCATTTACAACTGTATAAATATTTGACATTAATTCATTATATTACCAATTTTGGGTGAAAGAGGAGTAAGAAATATAAAATGAAACGCAATTACTTAGTAAGCTATTTTTCTCGAAATATGGGGGAATTGAGGTATGTTGCAATATAATAGTAGATTCGTAATAATTTGCAAGTTTTTAGAAAACAGTTCTTAGCATTCTTAATGGAATTTGAAAATGTAATTTAAATTTTATCTAAAATAATTTTTCCACGCAAAGATGAATGCAAACTCAATTATTTTAAAAGGAGATTAAAAAATAGCTTTTTTCTTTCAAATCGTGTTATAAGAACAATGTATTTTTATAGAAAAATTCTTCTGTCAAACACATCTGAACACAATTTTTATTTTATTTTTGCTTCACCAACAAAAGTAATTTTATTTTTTGAAAATATTAATTGAAATTTTACATCCGATGATGGAAATAAGCCCTTTTACCATCAAAACCCAATGAAAATTTTGTTAAATTCAGGAAAAAAAAAATTCTTGTGCTATGTAAATTTTAAGTCTTACATTTTACAATTTAATAATTTGTTTGCTATACTAATTACATAATTCTATTTCTTTGATTATACATTAGAAATAAACTGAAAATGATGAAAAAAATGAGGATAATAATAAGCATTGTTATATGATATAAATGTAAAATATTAGGTTGTATTTCCAATCTTATGATTACATCAATCCCTTAAAATAATAAATAACTTATAAATAAGTTTTTGTGCTTAGATCAAAAAAGTAAATTCGTGAAAGCTTTAACACAGAATTATAGCAAAAATAAAATGAAAGCTATAAATCCTATAAAAAAAGTAACATATGCATTAAAATGTGTTTTTAATTAAAACTTTAGCACGCAATGTGTACATTTGAATGCTTTTTGACACAAATTTAATTTGCATATTTTCTCTACATACGAAGATTTTATGCTTAGTAGTTTACTTATCCAGTAACCAGCCATTAAATAAAAGATCTATAATTGTATGTATTAAAACGTTCATTTGAATTTTTTAAATCATAGCAAATTGGTGAGAGAGAAATAAAAATGCACACCCAGTATGTCTATATTATTCTTGACTAGCTGTACCCGCCCGGCGTTGCCCGTGCATTTAGAAATTGCAGATAAGTGAATAGCGCAGGAATAGTAGTGTAGGACATGTAGACTGCCTCTCCCCCCCCCACACACACACAACATTTCCCGTCGATAAAAAGGAACAATATATCCTAACCATGAGCCATCTGTTAAAAAATTAGTTTAAATGAGAACAGACCTCATATTAGCACATGCTAGGAAACCGTAGTCATGTTGTTATAATCATTGGTCTGAAGTTTAAAGAAAAGTAAAACATAAAAAGTTCAAAATCAAAGATAGGAAAGAGTTGAAAGGGAAAGATAGAGAGTACAGTACAGAAAAAATAAAAAGTAAGGAAAACATGGATGAAATAAAACATCCTGCTTACAGGAAAATTGGAGTTGAGAACCAATTAAATTTTTAATTTAAGTGTAAGTTAAACTTAGATGACAATGAATTAGAAGAGGAGAGTGTTTGTGTATGTTTGTGGAGCTCGGTCTGGGATCGCAAGGGCCCCTGACCGATTAATGTCTGTTGGTACTACAGCACTGGGAAGCAGCACCATTCAGATTATTGCTCATGCTCTCAAGAGAGCACTAAACAATAACATCATCATTTAAAGCATGACAGTCAGAGTTAGTTTGGGAGAGTGGAGAGTAGCAATAATTTTTCTTTAGATTGTCCTTTTCGTTAGAGAGCCTCGGGATAAACTATATTTAATGTTCTTCCATTCGGAGCTAAGATGTGTAGATTATCGACATTACCAACTCTTTAACAACCCACGTACAGTTGACCATGGGAGAAACACGGCTTACGGAGGTCGAGCCCTACAACTTTGAGAGATTGTCCTTGTGCCTTATTAATGCTCATCGCGAAACTCAAACGAACAGGGAATTGTAGACGCTTAAACTGAAACGGGAGATCGGAAGGGATTATAGGAATTCTTGAAATAAACACATCTTCGCCTGCAGCATGTCCGGTCATGATGGTGGCTTCTATAATATTTGGCATCAGTTTCTTGATAGAAAGTCTTGTTCCATTGCAAAGTGCAGGCGGATCCAGATTCCTGAGGAGAATTATCGGTGCTCCAACCTTCAAGTCCAATATGTGGGAGGGTACTCCAGGTGGCTCTAATTTGTTGAGAAACTCTGTCGTATAGTTGACAGCCTCGACAATATTGCATGTCGTGTCTATAGATTTGTAAATATGAAGAGTTCCGGGTAAGTTCTGTAAAAGTTGCTTGTTGATAACACTGACGGCTTCGTTTGTTGGGGCAAGAATTGCTCTTTCGCACAGCCATGCGTGATCAGTGAAGTGGTGAATCACATTCGGAAACACAGCCTCTTTCAGTTCTTCTTCAGTAGTCATGATCCTTCCAATGCCTTGCATCGCTACATATCCATCTTCATTTTCTGAAGTAAGGGCTCCATTTCCTAGTTTCAGTAGATTATCTGCAAACTGCTGGGCAGAGGGATCACCGTTGAGATGAACTCGCATGTTAGTCGATAATCCAAGTGTTTGAATGCCATTCCAGATGTAAGAATATTTTATGCAGGCCTGCATTTCATCTGCCCTCGTTCCACGCGGAATAACTGGTAGCGTCTGTCGAAAATCGCCTGCCAAAACCATTACGACGCCTCCCATTCTGTCATTGTTCCGTCTGAGGTCTTTCATGGTGACATCTAATGCTTCGAATGCGGCTTTGTGGGACATGGTACACTCGTCCCAAACGATGAGCTTGCAATCCTGTAGAACATTTGCCTTTCCTGAATTCCTTGGGATGTTACACGTTGGAATCTCTGTGCTTGTCAGATTTAAAGGTAACTTGAACGCCGAGTGAGCAGTCCTACCACCTGTCAAGAGTGTAGCAGCAATGCCGGATGAAGCGACAGCCAGGGCAATCTCATTTCTGTGCCGCACCTTTGCCAAAATAAGGTTGATAAGAAACGTCTTCCCGGTTCCGCCTGGAGCATCCAAAAAGAATATACCCCCTTGCCTATCAAAAACTGCTCTAGTAATCTTGTCAAAGGCTTCTTTTTGATCTTGGACCAATTTAGGCTCATTCTCCTGTATATAAGCTGCGAGCACATCCATGTTATAACTTCGTTCTCTAATTACTTCACTGGAGATGGCAGAATCGCTGTTTCTGTTAGGTTGGGGAAGTCCAAAGCTTTTCAGCTTCAATCCTCCTAGAGATATTATCTTGTTCTCAATGTAGATTAGGGCTCTGTTAAAGATGTCGTCATTGTAGTCCAGGTCCATATTCTGCTGCTGGATCCTTGCTTGATGAAGTATGTCTTCAGACAGGTTCTCCCTGTGGTTCATCCATAACTGTTCAGGGCCCGACATGGAGCACGTTTGAAGCA
The DNA here is from genome assembly GCA_026290005.1 of Latrodectus geometricus. Taxonomy (NCBI): domain Eukaryota; kingdom Metazoa; phylum Arthropoda; class Arachnida; order Araneae; family Theridiidae; genus Latrodectus; species Latrodectus geometricus. The sequence goes on along the minus strand of JAPDSC010086611.1, from coordinate 94,197 downwards.
TTACAGCAAACAGATTACGCATCATCTTGGGTGATCGAGATGCAGCTGCTTCTTCTAACGCCGTGTTCCAGTGTTCGTCATTCTCCAGAAGTCCTTGAAGTTGGCAGGCCTCTTTGAAAGTGTTGCAGACTCTTCCTTGAACGGTTCTCAAATCCGTGAATGATGTTGGGCCTCTAACTTCATGTAGTAATAGGCGAAGGTGGAAGCATTCGGAGTTGTTGGGATGGACGGTGTAGACACGGCCAAGGGCATCAGTAGACCTTATTCCTGTTTCTTCTGGAACAATTTGTCCTTGTTTACGGCGGTTCCAACTCTTTTTCATGCTGTTCCATGTGTAGTACTTTGGAATTTGGTTGTAAAGTAAATTGCGAGCAAAGTTATCTTGGGTGCACAGCTTGAAGAAAGATGTGAGCGTTGTTTCCTGGGGTGCCTGGACCCGTTCAGCAGCATTTTCTTCAGTGAAGTACACTCTCTGGCCATTTTCAAGGTGGATGCTTAGATGAACGACTGTGGGATGACGTTCGTGGATTGGAAAGTTGAGTATTCTCCACACTGCTTCATTGCTGCTAATGTATCTTCCCATCTCATATTGATGAATTTCATTCAGTTCATTGGCTCCACTGGTGACATCAAATACAGCCATGTCGGATCCTTTATTGACATACTTGCATACATACTTTATGGACTTGACAGAATTGCAGTACTCAACGTTGATATGTGCGTTAAAAATTTTGGATAGTAGTGGACAGTAAGGAACAATCCAGGCATTGTCCACCGAAACTTCTGATCCTCGTAGATTGATGCTTGCTGTAAAACCTCCATCTGCAGGGCTTATACGACGATACAGTGGATATCCGTCTTGTCCCGTCTGCGTCTCTTTCAAGAACTGGCGAGGTATCGCTTCGTGCAGACTCCATCCTTCATACAAACAGAGCGGGGATTTATGCGTCCGCAGGGGCCATGCACCATTTGTTTCGTGACCGTGGTAAAGAGGTCTGGGTCTTCTTCTGGATCCGGGATTTCTGCGCTGATGAAATCATCGACCCTATGGACGTGCAAGGTGTCTTTCAGCCAAACCAGAATGTGGGCGTGAGGAAGTCCTCTCTTCTGCCACTTTATCGTGTATATGTAACATCGAGTATCCCCAAAAATCTTCGCCTTTGTGATAAGACTGATGAGTGCCTTTTGCTTGAGATGAAAGACTCTTGCCAACAAATCATGGCGATCCTGGGGCTTTTGTCCATCGAAAAGTTCTTCTTGTATCTCTTTCCAGTTGGGGTTGCAGGTGAAGGTGATGAAAAGGTCCGGTCTACCGTAGTTTCGCACATAGGTCATCGCATCTTGGGTCCTTTCGTGCATGTACCTGGGCCCCCCTGTAAAGCTGGACGGTAAAATAACTAACTGTCCCATGTCAGCAACATTTCCATCATTCATAACGGCATCCCTCAAATGGGCATATTGTTCCACTCTCAACGTCTTCTGGTTCAATCGAATGTATCGCAGCCTTTCGGATTCAATCTTGGCATACATGTCCACAATAAACTGATGAAACAGGTCTTTGCTTCGCAGTAAAATGTTGAATGTTGAAGAGTGCATCATGATCCTGTAAGCGTAAAAGTCCATTGCAGAAATCTTCTTTGTTTGTGGCATTCCCGTAGTTGGATTTGTTTGGCGCAAATCAAAATGATAACCATCTTCCCCCTGCCAAAATAGAAGTGGGTACTGTAGTGCATCGTAAGACCCGTGGGTATCGGCAATTCTTCTGATGGTGCCACTCCTTTCTTCTAAAACTATGTCTCTTGCTCCATGCTGTTCTCCAACCATTATTACAGCCACTTCTGATGATGTCGGAGCGTTGAACCGCCTTTCATGCTCACCGCGTGGGGTTTTGTCGGCTAAAATAAGGAGTTTTAATTTAGGAATGATCTTTTCCATGGCCGATTTGAAGCTTTGGACGTAGGAGTTTTCATGATGAAGCATATATTGCAACTGAAGTACTATGTCCTCTCTGGTTTCTGGAACATTCCTACAACGTTTCTGCGCCTGTTCTGTTCTGTTGGCAACGAAATAAACTTGCATAAATTTGGGCTCTTCATTTGGTAG
>JAPDSC010086611.1:63380-73956 GCA_026290005.1 Latrodectus geometricus | reverse complement strand
TATAATTGAAACTTTCAAATAGGAGATTAAAGAGAATGAAGAAATGCTTTCAGTGTGATGTTCATTTAGTGTTGCGGTGTTATTGGATTTTTCGAATTAATCCAAAGTACTTTTATAGTTGTTCATCTGTAATACTTCACTGTTTCTTTGTCGAAATGAAAAGAAAATAAGTCATGATTACATAGATTTTATTTTGTAACAATATTATAGTATCAAACACCCTTTTTTGATCAAAGCAAATAATTTCTCTATCAGTTTTATTTTTTGCTCATATAGAAGAATTTTCAGCTTTCAATAAAGAGAAAACGGTTTTAATAGAGAACCAACATTTCTAAAAAAAGAAAAAAAGAAGAGAGAGAAAAAATTAGAATGTATTTAAGAAATAAGTATTTATGTAAAAATTTAATTTATTTTTAAGCATTTAAAATTTAACATGATGCTCAAAAATAAAGGAAAAATTTAAAAATCAAATTTAAGATTATTTATAAAATTAAGAGAAATTCATACGTTAAGAATTTTTAAACGAAAAAGCTGAGTTTTAACATTATTCTCCACTTCAAAAGTAGCAAAGTCTCCTTAATATTAATTAAATACATTTCTTACTTTTATTATTGCATATACTTTGCTAAATAAATACGTCATAATTTTATCTGTAAATGATATTCAATCTCATATTAATGAAATTCCTTTAAATTTCAGATTAAAACTGATTTTGAAAAAAAAATTTCCAGGCAATTCATTTCATAAAGCTTTCCGAATTCATTACACAACTTATATTTCTATTTATAACAAAAATCAAAGACATTATTTTGCTGTAAAAAAATTTAAGTGAGAATTTTCTCTCAAAATCTGATGTAATATTTGGTAAAATGATTTTATTTTCCAATGAATTATCACTGTTTTAATTACCTATATGTATACAATTCTTGATGCCGCATTATTTATGTTTGTATTATTAAGTAGCTAATCGAATAACAACCAATTTTCAGTGGCTTATCTGTATGAACTGCACAGAAAATCTAGCAACAACTGCTTCTTTGTTGATATAAGCAGCGGCCTTATTATAATCACGTAAACGTTTAATCTTGCACCAATCTGCATAATGCCTGCTAGATATTAATTCAAAATGTTAGGAGAAGAGAAAACTAAATGAATTGGGAACACAGTTCTACATTGTAACTACTTTACTCTTCTGATTTACATTACTATTAAAAGCTATAAATATTAAGCATAAATGTATGAGGAAAAAATTCAAAGTGATTATAAAGAATTATTATTGGAATTCAATTTCGATATTATAAAGGAGCACACTAAATAAATATACAAAAATTTATTAAACTAAGTAATATCATACAAACGTTTATTAAGTTAAGTAATATTATCAAATGTTTATTAAATCAAGATAAATTACAATATTGATAATGAAAGTAAGGCGAAATTTTTACAACTACAGAAAAGCTCCACAGTGGAAGTTTTAGAAAAATCTTGAAATCCCATACTCAAACTTTAACATAAAACTTCTTAAAATTTAAATTTACATAAAAATTATTGAAATTACTTCATTTTAAGTTTTAAACCCAAGTATTTCCTCCATTTTAAGTAAAAAAAAGATCTGATGTTCCGGATTTGATATATTTTTTTTTAAATTTGTATTGAATACAAATATTTGTAACATTGTTTACTGTATTGTTTTGATGCTTCCTTGTGTACAATTTTTTTATAAATTCTTGTACATCTTTCTTTTATTGGCAGGTATTCTTAGAGAGAAAATTTTACTAACACATTTAGATTAATGTCTATTTATGAATATTACAAAGTTTTCTGGAAATACTATGACAAAATTACTACTACAAATATATATATATATATATATATATATATATATATATATATATATATATATAAACATTTTCACTTAATTATGCAATATAATGTATAAGTAATATTAATAATTTAATAAAATATTTCTTATATATCATGATTCTTATGTATCTTGACTTATTTTTTCAATTACGTTAGATTTAATATATTAATTGGTTTTAACATGGTAAAACTAATTTGTATGTTTTTGCTGATATTTTCAAACAATAAGTCCTTGTGCGATATGATAAAGCAAAAAAATATATATTAACGTTAAAATAAAAGCTTTTTTTTAGATTTAAACTTAAGATAAATTATTGGTTAAATATTAAGAAATTACAAATTCAAAAATCATTATACACAAAAAAAATCCAGAAATAAAATTAAAATTGTATATAATGTACACATACATTTCGCTAACTACGCAAGTTATTATTTTCTAAAAATATTTTATGTAAGAATGTAATAACTAAATGCTATTATATTAAACTCCGGAAAGCTTCTATATTCATTATAGTATAATAGCTATAAAATCTCATTATGAATTTGTGTTTCAAATTATTTAAAATGAAAATTTTCTAAAAGATAAGTTTTAAAAATATATTAAACTTAGAAAAGTTATGAAATTTTTTTGTTCATAGTTACGAAATATTTTATTCATAATTAAGGATAAAATTGTTTTTATTTAAATTCAGCTAATTACATGTTTAGAAAGACAGTGAAATAATTACATAAGTAACAATGTCAACCAACGTATAATTTAATCATGACAATCGTAACGCCTATAATTTTTCTAACTTTCTTCTTCAAAAGTGCAAGATTATTGTAAAATTAATTTCACTTTGTTTGCTTTTCTGTTCGCTAACGATAATATATGGTAATTTTTTAAAATAGAATACGATTAAATATAATATTCACCAAATGAAATTATTTTCTTTTTAACGCATAAAAATTAAATTTTAATTTTCTAATTTTAAATAAATAAAAATAGTTACTTGATCAAAAGGTAGTGGGATAAATCTTAGATATACTTTTATAATCAACATATAAAAGTTATTTTTAGGAAGTTTCATCTAATGAATTGAATAACAATTACTTTCCTTTTGTCTTATATTTAAATATTGAAATTTCTCAAGATCGGGTTGATTTAATTCGTAATATTTCGTTGTTTTAAGTGTGAAGTTTTTGTATGGTGTTTGGAAACATTTACTACAACTTCAAAGCTTGTAATATATTTCCTTGTAATTTATCATAAAATGTTCCATTTTTTTTATTTACAAAGAAGCTGCTATTCGCCAGTGAAGATTCTTGTTATCTAAATAGAAAGTATATTTTATAAACCATATTATGTTCACATTGTATTTGCACAACATGTAACTATAACTAGTTTTAAATACAGGAAATGAAGTGGTTATCTAAAGATTATTTTATGTGGAGACAAACCAACCAACCAATCAATCATGATTTAAAATTATGAGAGAAATTTAGGAAAATATAAGTTAGTTTCAACATTTAAAAAAAAAATTACATTTCACTTAAAATACTTTCAGCTACACGTAGAATTACTTTTTCTTAACTTTTCTACTTACTTACCAATTATTTCTTAATTTCTTCCTATGTATCACTCTCTTTAGCTTCATTATTAAGCATTACGTAAAATATATTTAATATATTTGCTTTTAAATTGAAATAAGTAATTCCAAATACTGTTGATATTTTCTCAGTTTCTAACAATGTTTAACCGAAAAATGAAAATTTATCTATTTTCCTTGAACATGAGATTCATATGAAAACCCAACATACATCTTCCTAAAATATATTTAATGAATAATGAAGATAGAATAAGTTCTGGTGAGTCTGTTGGATTATGTAAATATTTCAATTCTGTTTTCTATATGTACTTCGAGAAAAAAAAACATGTTATTTGGGATTTGCAAAAAATTCTTATACAAAAATATTGTTTTAAACTGACTTGCATGATGATTTACAGTTATTTGAATTTTGCTTTATTTTAAAAATATTTAAGTTGATATTTTTAAGAAATAATTTATTGCTAAAAAATGTTTTTTCTGTTGACAAAAAATCAAAATTTATCATACAAATATAAAATATTGGTAGTAATTTTTTAATTTATATCAAAATTTATTTAATAGTGCTAAAAGTAAATATCATATATAAAACATTTTATTGTAATTAATAAACTTTTTATGTATTTAATAAAGGTGGATATATATATATATATATATATATAAGCTTTAAAACTTAGGAAAATATAAGAATTGTGAACTAAACATTATTAACTATACTCGCTCATAGCTCAAACTAATTATCATAGAAATTTTCTTTTTGAGTGAAAGAAAGTTTTTTCTAAAAATAAATTCAGGGAATGAGATATTTTACTTCGTGAGCTGCACAACATTTTAAAAAAGCACTTCACAAAAATTATCTTTCCTTAATTTTCCCTCCACAGTATCAGTTTTTTAAGCTACTGCTTTCAAATATGTCAAGATCACTTTTCAATACTTTTTGACTTTATTTTATTTCTACGGATAAATGACACACAACTATAGTCTCATATTTTTAATAAATTTTGAAAAAGATAAGGTATAAAATTTGACTTGGTTGAGGTATTTTTTATAAGGCTGTGAATCTGAGTTTTGGATCTGAAAAAAATCTTTTTTTTTTTATCTATTTTAAATGTAAAATGTAATGTCACTTAATACTTCATCAATCATTTCAAACCTCTAATTTTCAGCATAATACTTTTGCATACTCATACAACATTTGCATTTTTTTCACTAATCTATATTTTGAAAAACAAAAAGCTAGACGTCATTCTTTGATGACATGGCTAAACTAACAAAAAGTTATAAATTATCTTTTTGAGTCCTTCAGATATCCATGAAAACTTTATAATATAATAGATATAAAATCTACATAATATCATAATTTGACCTTTTTTATAAGAGAAATTTTCTCAAGGGGGAAAAAAGGAAAAAATATTAATTTGTTTCTTAATATATTAATCATGCTTTACTTATATATGTGTTTCACTCACTCATTTAGTGTATATTTTACAAATAGGCTTACAAAAAATATACATTTATTATTTAAATAAAATGAAGCTTTTAGTTAATAATTTTAATTTCAATTAAATCTATATTAAGTTTAGAAATTAATGATATATTATTTTTCTAACAGAAATATTAACAGACATTTTTGTTAAAAATTTTAATTCAGAAAAATGAATATCGTAACCATATGGATAAAGAAAAGATTATTTTTTTATTTTTGTGAACAAAAGATAAATAAAATTCAAAAAAATATATATTATAAATTTATATAACACTTTCAAATAATAAACTTGAGAAAACATTTTGAAATATAAAATCTTGATTCGTTATTTTCATATCAAATAATTTTTCACATTTAAAATAAATTATATGCGTAAACAAGGTTCACAATTGTCTTAAATATTTTCTAGGAGACGTTTTTATATGGTCCTAATGGTCTGGTTTACGTTTATAACAAGAACAATATCAAACAAATCATTCTATAAATGTGTATTGTAAACAAAAATATCAGTTACAGTTTCAGAAACTGCTATATTTTATCTTACTTATATGTATAGCATTTTAAAAATATACTATGTAATATATGAAGACCTAAATAATTTATAAAAATAATGATAAATTTGATTTCCTTTTCTCACCATGATTTATACTTTCAAAATTGCATTCTTGGATTTATTGATTCATTTTATTATTTTACACTCAAGATAATTAATTTCTTGAAAAAATTATTTTTGCATCTACTTGTTTAGTGAGTGATATTAAAAATGTAGCAAATATATACCATAATTGTTACATTTTATAAATAATCTCTAACAGATTAAATACATGAATTTCACGCCTTAAATATTGTTAACAATAAACAATCAAAATATGTTTCTCAAACTAAGTGGATAAAAGATAATAAAATTGCAGTTATAATTAAAAATTCTTTTTAAAGAAAATGGATTCCTTTTATTTTCTGCATATTTTTTCCGACATTTTATTATGCATTATTTATAAGCAGTAATTAGCTCATAAATGATTCAAATAAAACTTAAAAAACAAGCTTTTCTTCCTATCATTTTTTTAATAATGTAAAATTTAAAAATAAAACGTGGACTTATGCTGTAACAAGGCAGTTTTTTATTTGGTCTTTAGCACTATTCGCAAACATATATTTGAATTTCAAAACAGTTGTATGGTATTTTTTGAACAACTTGAAATATAAGATTTCTGACATTCTAGCGTACGGTTTTAAAATGACGAATTTTTATTTAAAAAAAATAATAAAAAGAACGAGAAGTTTTGATTTGTCAAAAAACACTGGTTAAAATTTATTAATAATTAAAAGCATTTTGGTTTAATAATTACAGGAAAGTTTTACGAGCTTAAATAAACTCATACACAAGTTTCAGTTGCAATTACCGTTGAATATATTAGGTGCAAGTGACATGAATAAGCAAATACATTTGCAAGGAAATATCAATAAAACGAATTTTACATAAGAAATATGTATATAAAATAAACAGTTTTCTCATATGTGGCCTTAATACAATATATTACTAACAATATACAAAATATATAGGAAACATGTATATTTGTAAATGCTGTTAATTATAAATATAGGTACGAAACAAATTGTGATTATTTAACTACTTTTTTAAATTAAACTGTATCATAGATAAATTACTTAACAAGTAGCATCAATTTTATATAAAGAAATGATTTAACACATAGAAATTGTTATAAGTGCAATAGATTCAATGATTCTTTCAGTTGGAGATTCGTTCTATATTGCTTATTCAAAAAATTTCAGTTCTGTAATAACAAAAGTATGTATCAGAGTCATCAATTTGAAATCAAATAATTGTTTTTGTAATGAGGTATAAGTATATTAAATAAGTATATTAATAAGTATATAAATAAGCATATTATTTAAATTTTATATTTAATTAAAACCTTCGCATCATGAAATTATAGGAGATTTACTTACATAAAAATTGCTGCATGTATTTTCTTCATTAAAACAGTTTGAAATAAAATTGAATAAAAAAATCAACATAACATTTAGGAATGCCATTGAAAATGTTTTACATTGTTTATAAGGAAATAATTTACTTTTCTTTAGTTTACTCTCTCATCTTAACATATTTTCAAATAAATAAAAATTTGTAATAACACATGTTATTGCAGTATACAAAAAATATTAAAGATTCCATTGATTAAGAATTTTAGTTGAAATATTTAACAAAGATATGAATTATTAGTATTTTAACATTGAAAATTCTATTTTAAAGATTAGATAGACAATTATATATTAAGGTTTTTGGGATCATTTTTGAGATAAATTAAAACATATTTCATTAGTTTAAAATCATATGCATGGAAAACAATTATGCAAAATTGTAATTTCTGATGCAATATTTTACATCTCAAATGCAATTTTTCTTACTCGAAGCATTTCTTTATAATTGCTTAATTTGGACCCTACATCAATCAACATTTCTCAAATTATTATATCGCGCGATAACATTAAAAAACATTTGCACACTTGAAATTTATTTTTGTTATTAAAGCTTGATAAACAGAACTATTCCTTTAGGCTGGAAATATTACCTTTATAACCGAGTACAAGATTTGCTCCTAAATATATATTTTAAATATAAAGCCCAATCGAATATAAGAATTCAAAAATAATCTTGAAAACTTTTATAACGATTTTTTTTTCATTTTTCTTTTCTACTGATTTAATAAATAATAATTCTTATTTTATAATTATTACATATATAATAAAAAAAACTATTTTACAATAATTAAACTATTATTCTATTGCCAAATCTATTACTTTTAATGAATAAAATGTTCATAAAACATATCAGCGTAAAATATTAAACACAATATCATTGTATCCCAAAAGCATACTATAAAATAATGAAAACGGTTAAAATATCTGCCATACCATGATATTTAAAACTTATTAGTTGACCCTTCCCAAGACGTACGAAAAACAGTTAATCAACCTAAAAATAAAATTTTATTGACAAAGTTATATATGTAGTGCATTTCATATATATATATATATATATATATATAATACTTATATTTTTAAAAATTACTCAAAATATTAATGAATCCTAATAACTAGAATTCAATTAATTGGAGTTTATCAATAATTATGGCTGAATAAGCTTAACAATAGCTTTGTGCTCCATGATGATGATTTCGAATTCCAGATACAATTGTTCAATGAGAATTACAGGTTGCATTTCTTACCCTTGAAAGTAAATCGGAATGAGCTTGAAAGTTTTGATGATAAATAACAATCTGATTTTTTTTTTAAAAATCCAAAAAAATTAGAACGCATTGTTGGTTTAAATGTTTTACTAACTCTCACAGAGCGATATTAATTTACATAGTGAAACAAATAGTACCATATTTTTGTTCTAATTTACAATACATCAATTAATTGTAATAATTACCCATAAACTAAATTATTAAAGAATATGTTTGAAAAAATATGCTTAACATATTTTTAAGGAACCTTTCAACTGTTATAATTAAATAAGTATTGTGAAACTCTTTTTGGAAGCTTATTTCAATAAATATTTATCCTCTCTTTGTATTTGACTACATTACATTTTATGTTCTTTTCATTTTTAAATAAAGCATTTTGATTACAAAAATATGACTGTATAAACGTTTGATAAAAAGCAATTTTATTTACATAATAAAGATTATTTAAGACAAATAATTTTATGTTTAATTGAGAAAGAGATGTTCTACTTTTACAAATAAAATGAGTCAAAAATCAAAAAAATATAGATAGATTGTCTTGCATTGAATTCAAAATATCCTTCTCTTTACAATAAGAATTGATATTATTACTCTTTAAAATTTTATATTGGGACAACATCTTACATTTTGGTATGAAAATCTTGTATAGAATAAGTGTGTTTCTAAAACTTATAATAAGTGAATCAAATATGTAAAAATATTTAGCTTATTTTTCATACTAGTTTGATATAAAAGGAATAATAAATATATTTTTAAATCATCTTTTCATATACAATTAATTTAATTAAACTAAACTGTATGCATTCATTATATCAGTGAGGTATTTACTACAAATGAAAACAATGAATTTTTTAGAAAATTATATGATAAAATTTTATTAATTACGTAATTTATTAAATTAAAATACTTCTTTTTACATTATACGTTCTTAAAATTAGTAAAAATATATTTAAATGTAAATAAAAAAAGTTTTTTTTTATTCTTTCTCTTGAATATATAAATATTTATTATCCCTGAAGAAGATCTTGCATGGAATTAATGATTTGTGTGTTGATTGAATTTAACTCTAATTATGTTTAATCCCAGTATTTCTTCATTTTATTTGAAGCACGTATTTTCATTGGTATACAAACTAAATCTCAGAAATGTTTTATAATAATGATATTACTTTTCTCAGAATTTTTAGCAGTTATACATTTTTAAACCTTTGAGTACTTAATTACTTAGCAGAGTCTCACTCGTCAAATGAATCAAAAGTATTAAGAACTTCATTACTTCTGAAATCCATTTGGATAATTTCTGTAAATATTTTAAGAGATGTTTATGGCATATCATTGATTCATTAGAAGATTTACTTCTGCAATCAGTTGAAACAAAAACCAGTTTCAAATTTTAAACTTATGATTTATTAAGGTAAACTTATTTTAGATATTTGTATTTTCTACAAGTGTTATAAATTATAAATATTACAGTTGCTATACAAAAAAATTACGTTTACAATTACATTCCAAAAGAACTTTTTATTAATTCATAATTTAGAGTAGAATTTAATTATTTTTTCCTTAATTAGAATTTAGAACTTTAAAAAGATATCATTTCTATTATATTAATAGATTATACTATAACAATAGTTATATTTCTTGTTTAATTATTCAATACATTTTTCAGTTTAAAATCTCATTAATCTCATATAATCTAATATAATTTATATATCACTGAACTAACATTACTTTATATAAAATTACTTTATAAATTACCCTTTTCATATTTTTTCATATTTTAAAATTTCAAAATTCCAAAACTTTACATTACTTACATTAAAAAGTAAAACTTATTTTATTAATTGTAACATTTTGATATAGAGAAATGTCTAAAATAATGTTTTCATGCACATATACTATACATACATATATTATACTAGAAATATATTTCACTAAGTCTTAAAATATATAGTTCAATATCTTTTCAAAACATTTCTCAAAAGAATTAATATATTAAGGTTTTCATATCCATTACTTCTAGTTTCCTATTTTACAAGCAATTCAATTGTCATAACTTTTTGTTATTGCTTAAATTTTAGCTTAGAAAAGACAAGTTTAATCATAATATTCTTTTTCTAATGGCATTCAAATCCAGACATTCTGGAAAAGTTACCCTTAATTGGAACTCAAAAGGAGATATGAATTGTTTTGCACTGAAAAGGATACAGTGATATGAGTTTATGAATTGCTCGTTTCTAATAAATGCTTAATGTATTGCTTACCGTAACATTTTGTTTCATGTTTTCCGTTCAGAGAAAAGAATGAAAGAGCGCTCACTCACACTCACTCACTCACTCACACACACAATATATATATATATATATATAT
>JAPDSC010086611.1:29712-58380 GCA_026290005.1 Latrodectus geometricus | reverse complement strand
AAAAAAAAAACTAATAGTAATTCAAATCTTTTTATTTGAACATGTGAGTAATAAAGATTTGTGTTGCAAAATATATTAAGTAATAAAGTGTAATAATGTATATATTATTATAATTTTTGGTAACTATATTTAAAATTTATAAATAATTAAGTATACATAAAAGTTTTCTAGATTGTCTATTTGATGTTTTAGAACATTAATCGTTTTTCTTTTACAAAATTCATGAATTGTTTAAAAAAAATCAATTTGAAGTAAATAAAGGAATATGTAAGAATATGATAATGTCTTCATAAGTAATAAATATAAAATATACATTACTTTTTAAGTACTTCTGTTCCCAATGCTTTTATTATCAAACACAATGTTTCAAAAGGGATTGAAAACATTCTATCATATAAAATGAAGCCACTTTAGATTCTATTTCTATGCCTGTAGCCATAGAGACGGAAATAGAAAGTTTTGGTCTGAGAAGAAGACAAAAATCCAACTATCTTAGATATTGAAAAATAGGAATCTGTTTTAGAAGCTGGGGAAGTTGTGGTTGAATATGAAAGAGTGAAAATGCTTTTATAAAAATAAAAGAAATAATGAAACATTTTTTTTCTCTTTTATCTTCTATTTTTAGCAAATTCTATTTCAGATTATTTTTTTAATTTACGCAAAAGTATATTGAAAAATTGATGTCACAAATTTAACAATGAATCTTCCATAGTATTTTATAAACATTGTACACTTCATATTTTAAGTTTTGCGTAGATTTAACTAATGTTGAATAGTTAACTGTTTCCATTATATACAACAATTCAAATGTTAGAAATCATGATAAAATATTTAAATTTAATATTTTTAATTTTCTAAGTAAAAATAATAAACGTTAATTTCAAATAAAGTTTTATTCTCTATTACAATATACTCAAAACACGTTACCGAATTTTGTTACAATGACATCAGAAATCATTTTTCATGAATCAAATGAAATTATGGCTTATTCTTAGATCAACTTACTCCACAAAATTAAAATTGTTATGGGAAAAAAGTCTCTGAAGCATCAATCATTATATATAAGATTATGATCTCTTGTCATTCAAGTATATAATAATTAAAGTTTACAAGTCATCTTAATGTTTATGACATTTTAGTGAATCATAAGCAATGATTAATGACCTGCTTGTTTGTAGGAATAAATATGTCATTAAAAGTTATCCTTTTCTGATTATTAATATAAAATGAGAAACATAAATAAAAATATTTTTAATTTATATATACAGTATTTTAGGATATTAAAAAAAAATTATTATATGTGATATCAATCAAACTTGCCTACCTTCATCTTATGAATTATTAAATGTCATTATAGTGTACATACAGTGTTTAGACAAAATGGCTTGAAATATTACTTCATACCAGCAGGTTTTCTCATTAAAAAATCAGTAAAATGTGTGTGTACGTTTTTCGCTTTACTTGTTTTGATATTATCGATAAATGGTGAATTTCTGTCAAAATAAAATAGGAGTTACAAAATCTTACTTTAGTAAAAGAGTTATTTGGTTACAAAATATAAGGTCAAATTCAAACAAAAGATAACATATTCTGACATACTATATTCATAATCTTCAATGGATGATTTATTTTCTATATGATTTAAGTTAAAATAAAATATGAATCATAGATGAATTAATTATTTTGTTCTCTGTAAACTCTTATGGTGTACCGTTTTCTGTACTGTTCCCAAAGTATAACTTATTAGTTTTCAATTAATTCATAAAATGTTTGATAATTCGCATATATTCAATATCAGGATTGAGTTATAATATATCAAAAATTATAAATGCGTAGTCGGAAACTGACGTTTCGTATTCGTTCGAGCTAAGCAATTTTTTTTATCAATGTTGAAAGGTCTGATTATGGTTGCGATGAAATTATTTATACAAGGAAGCTCCTAATATAATTATGATTTATAGAGGCAGACTTTGATTAGTTAAGCTATATTTTCAGTAACGTTACGTCGTACTTTCATTATAGCACTAGATGAGTTAAAACACTCTTTCATAATGTAAATGATAGGGTCTTCATCTGGAATCATTAATCAAGTTGAAGAGAGAAATATTGAAAAGTTTGTCATTTAGATATAATTCCAAAGATCATTTTGTACCATACATTTAATATTATTTAACAAAACATTAGATAACCTTGATAAAACAATTTGCTAAAATAGTATAATTTAACATATTTCATTGCACATCCAAAATTATCATTTTAAATTGAAATAAAATTTATAACAATATGTAATTATTTATTTAATCTTTTATTGAAAATATATGATTGCACTATATTAAAATAGGAAAAGTAAGAAAAACATTAATTTTTATATTTATGACATTGTTGCAAAAGGAAAAATAAAATACTTTTCATAAAACTAACAGTGAAATTCCGAACAAAATAGGGAAATATGGAGTCAATTCTCTATTTAAAAACAAATTGCTATAAAACATTGCAAATAACAGAAAAATAATGAGTAAAAAAATGTAGAATATACAGAAACAGTATTGGAGAAAATAATCTGATAAAATTAAAAATATTTTGTTATTTCTCTAATTGTTTGTCACAAAAATATATTTCAGAAATTCAGTTGTAAGCATCTGAAGTTAACCACTGTAGGCATTTATACGAGCCTTTTCAGAAATTATATCACGAAAATTCCTTCTCAATCTGAACTTTATAACTTATTTATTCTCTAATCATAAATAACAATAAAACGCAGATTGTCTCTTGCAGCTGTCTTTACGACTAATGAAACAATGCATCATTGTGAGAAACGTTTGAACTTTTCATCGCGGAGAAAGTCTGAATAAGTTATCTTCTCGATAAAATTCTTGTCATTCTTCCAAAATAAACGAAGCAAGTTTTGAATTAGAAAGTACTTTAGAAGACCGTTTACCTTATCGTAATTAATTTTCATAAAGTAATAAAACACATTTCACAGAGCTTAAAACGAAATTTTTTGAAGCAATCAAATTTTATTGCTCTTTTCATTGTAATTTCTGAACATAGTTTAATTTTATAGGCTTATTAACTTCATTTATATGAATGATGGTAGTTTGAAATTTTAATTAATTGTAACAAATATGTCATAAATTTTATTTTCCTTACTTATAAGCTTATTTCTAAATTTTCTGCAGAAATTTCAAATAAATGAAATTTTTAAATATTTGATTTAATTTCAAAAACATTCAGAAAAAAATGCTTACATATGTATGATAATTTTGAAATTATTGCTTCTATATCTAATAGCATATGGCAATTAATTCTGCAACAAATCACAAAAAGATTATTATAAGTTACTTGTTAATTTGTACGCGTAAACTCTTAACGCGTATAGCTGAAATTTATCTATTATTTATCTGCGCTGATAGCTGAAATTCATTGATCTATTTCAGTTTTGAAACTTTAAATTCAAAATTAGGAATTTTGTTTTTGCATATGCATTTGAATATAAAATTTATTATTTACTAAATTATTAAAACTTTTAAATCAATGGTTTTTTTTAATGTTGCAGTGTACGAAGCGAAATAGGCTTTGAAAAATTAATACGAAATATAAATCCTATATTAGTACATAATAACTTGCTACAATTTAATTTTTTGCTGAACTAAGATACTTAGAAATGTAAAATGACTTTCAGAAAGAATTAGAAACAGGATTACTGCTTTGACGGATTGAAAAATTTTATAAAGGTAAAAATCATATTGATAACCAGATTAAAATATAATTTGCAAATAAATTAAGAATTTCTTTTGAATAAACCTTAAATGCATGTTCCATCTAATTATATTTAAATATTAATTCAAAATATATTTGCATCTTAATAATTTAAGGCAAAATATAAATTATAATAAAATTTTAATTAAAAGGGTTAAAAATGGAAATACTTATTAATATATTAAAATAATTTTAAAGTTTTATTCCAAAAAAAATCATTTAATGAAGCGTTTCCTAAGTTTATGTAAATATGTGTTTTAAAATTTAATTAAAATTATTTTTTATTTAAAATAATTAATATTTTTAAGCTTACAAAGATTAATATACAAAAATGATTAATTACACTTTACATTGATTGCAAATAACATTGAGGAATGACTCAAAGAATCTTTTTAATGATATGTTTAAATAAATTTAATTTATTTAGACACAATAATAGTAAACATTAATTTATGAATATGATAATTTGGATTAATTTTTTTGCAAATTATTGTAATATCTGAAAAATGAAAATATTGCAATATTTCAAATTGTAAACTACACAACAATTCCAATACCTTGAGAAATGATAATTGAAAATTTCCAAATTTTGCAGAATATTTATTACGAATAACTTCCGTATAAAAATGAGAACAAGTATCTAGGAATATTTATATTTTATAGCTATAATTCAAGGTAATACATTCAACTGTTAGATATTTTTAAATATTTCTTATTTGAGAGAGAGAGAGAGAGAGAGAGACTCAGAAATCTTTAATATACTATTATCCTAACGATATTACATACATTCTGAGTTTTCTCTGCTTCACACTTACTTTACTCAATTTAAAACTTGTCACAATGAAAACGAATAAACTTATATTAAGGTAAAAAAAAAAATAAAAATAAAATAAAATTAGATATGGAAACATATTTTAGTTAAAATTAAATAAACATGCTCATTTAAAAATTAGAGTTTTAATTATATAGTTATATAAAATTATTGGGTTGATTAACAAAAATAGTTTTCCAGCTGAAAGAATATTAAGAAATAATTAAAAAAAAATTGCATCATTTTTTTATTTTGAAATGCCTGGCCTCGTCGTGACTTAACTAAATTACATTTTAGTAAACTGACGTAAATTATAAAGAAATATATTCGTTATGTATGGAATATTAAAAATAAATATAAATAATGCATATAATTGATACAAATAGCATATGAGAAATTAAAAATTTTTTAAAGATTTTATTTTTTTTACATATATATATATTCTATCAAATACAATAGTTGAAGATATTATTTTTATTCTTTAAATTATTTATCATGTCTAGGAGTGAAACCATCTACGTATAACTATTATAAAAGCAAATGAAGATGCATTCATTTCAAAATGAGAAAACTCAAATATGTTTTATTTTCAACTTATTTAAATATACTTGTGGCTTTAAAATTCACATGCTTCTGATTATGACAGTCATTAATATTCATGTCTGGGACAAATTTTTAACATATTCATGCGAACTTCATAGAAACTTTCAACAATGTCCTCAACGAATGCTTGAAGCACACATTACTATCGCTTCCAACCTTTTCGCTATTCATTAAGCTCCACCTTTGATTTTAAAATTCATTAAGGATAGAAGAATGCCTGTTAAAATTTTCCGCAAAGTAAATAGCAAATAAAACTGATTGCTAAATGTTTTATTTTAGCGTGTAATTCTCGAACTATTTCCTTATGAAACTCTTTAAATTTTGTTAAAATTGTCATTGATTATTCAAAACTATTGTAATTATTGCATATTATGTGATTATATTTTTTAATTTTTATGAAATAATGAATACTCAAACCAAGATATTAAAAATATCATATTTGATTGGTTAGGAATTTGACTCTTGTAATAACTTTAATGAACTAAATAACAAATATAAGGAAATGAAAAATATTTAGTTAAAAAAATCAATTTAGTATTTCTTTTTAATGATACCGTGATCATGAAATATGAATGATCTTAAATTAAAATATTTGTCAATGGATAAAAATTTTTTTCATTGCATTGAAAACTTTATTATAAAAAAGGTTTCCTTTCATAAATGGAAGATAAGTATTGAAATTAACACATCTGGAGCAATAAAAGATCAATATTGTTTTCTACTGTCATATTTGTGTTACATTATTTGGCCAGTAAATTTTGAAATGAATAACATACATAACAAATAGTGATATATTTTAACAATTGTATATCTTTACATAATTTTAAGTTAGGATATATTTTCAGAAATGATTTTGTTTAAAGAAACAAAATTTCTCTTACAAAATATACAAGTTAATCTTTACTCAGAAAAAGGATAGTTTTCTTTTTATGAAATTAATTCGGTAAAAACACACTTACTTTAATTGAATGTGAAAGAAAATACTTATATGTGTAACGTGTGTGTCCATCACGAAGGCGAGTTAATTTTACATCTGTTCTTCGTAACGGTAAAACTGATGGTGGAATTCTAAACAAGAGAAGATGAAGTTTCTTTATCATGTGTGATAAAAAAAATGCCATGTAATATAAATGTCATACTGAATTATTTTAGTTGGTTGATTGGGTTTTTTGGTGCAAGGATCAAAAAGGACAAGCTATGTCAAAACTTTGTAAATCATTCATAAATTTTAAAAACCCAAACAACATGAACATCAAATTAAAATACAAAAAACAGTGTAAATAACTAGTTTAAAATTTAGTACAAATAGAAATTAAAAGCAAAGGAAAATACAATTTTAAAATTTAAATAAATTCAACGAAACCTATTGTTCTTAAAAAGGCGAAATGGTTTCCGTGAAGTGGCTGCCCCGCCAAATCAGACATAGTTAAAATATTTATTTTAAAATTTGTAAAATGGTAAGGGCTAAAATCTGGACATGAGATTAAATACAGTAAGGTTAATCACACGCTTCACACCATGTAATTGATTCTGTTAGAAAGATACTTAAATGTAAAACGTGTGTGTCCATAACGAAGGCGAGTTAATCTTACATCTGCTCTTCGCAACGCTAAAACTGGTGATGGGATGAGGTATGGAAAGACGGCACGCAATTTGTTAGAGACCTGCATATTCCACAACTCCTGCCGGAGAAAATGTGAAAAAGTATTTACAATCCTTCTCATGTTGAAAAGAGGAATGAAGTACAGATGTTGCAGCTTTAGCAGCTGCATCTGCCTTTTCCTTTCCCTCTAGACTTACATGACCTGGGGTCCAATAGAAAATGATTTCATAGCCCTTGCAAGCAAGGAAATCCAATGCTCCGAATATCATGACACAACAGGATAATAATTATTGGAATTTTTCAACGCTTCTAATACACTTAAACTGTCAGTATACACGCGAATTTTATGATAATTTTCTGTATTCACTCACTAGCTGAAGGGCTTCATGAATTGCTATTGCTTTAGCAGTAAAGATGGAGCAGGGCATATGGAGGCTCTAACCATGAATGGTACTGAGATTTATAGATTATACATTAGTAAATGCATCATGTAAAATGAATTTTGCCTATAACATGGTATCAGCTATATCGATACTAAATGTTTTCCTCGAAATTATGCTCTTTTCTTTCTTTCTTTATACTTTCGTTTTTAAATATTACATAGGTGGGATTTAAGATACTTTTCCATTGAGTTTTATAAAAATACTTTTCCATTGTTATTACAATTTTTTATTCATTTAAAATATCATATTTCAAGCTTGATAAATATTCTTGGTTTTCTAGACTTCTACTTTTATATTCAAAGATTGCTACATATATCTTATTTAAAAGATGTGGTATTTATACACATTGAGAATATTACTGATTTGGCAGATTACTTTGTTACTTAAATATATTTTAGAGTCTTATATGTACTGACAGATTCTTTATAATATCTGGTCGAAAAGAAAATGAGTGTGTATCAATCGAAAATTTAAATTCTTTAATAACAAAAAATAAATAAAAATGCATTTTTTCTATCAGATTTTGTGTAACACTAGAAGTTTTCGGTTTAAAATGTGATGGACTAGAGTAACTATGAAACAGACAATTATATGAAATAATTTTTGTAAAGCTTTTATGATTGAGAAAATTTATCATTCCGCAAAATTTTCCTTTGATAATTCCTTGATTGTTGTTATAATAATTATGCAGTTAAATTAAGTTAACACCAAACAACTCCCCTGTACCTAACCCTAGGAGGGTTTTAGCAATTAGACGGGAGTTGATGGAGGGAGAAGAATTGAAGACCGTTTCCTTACTCATCTTGGTCAAGAAGACCTAGATCATCACGGATACCCTCGTCGGTTTCATAATCATTTGGAATGATCAGTTCTCTGTGGTCGAGAAGGAAGTTTATTAGTCCAATTAACTTAGTTCTGGCATAAGGGTTAGTGGTGATGTTTTTAGTCCAATCTTTGATAAGGTGGGTGCTTGGCGTGGTGAAGTGCCCCGAGCTGCTGATCGGGCAAGCAGTAGCATAGTGGAATAGGCTCCCTCCGCAAGCGCTATAGTCGCTGGTAAGGATTACAAATTTGTGTAGGTACGTTGGAAAGGGACCATGTCCGGTGACAAACAGTGTGACTTGGCGTGGCCAGCATTGATGTTTAAGGTCAACTTTTGGTAGAATATCATGCACAAGACGTCCTGTTGATGCTTTGTCCTTTAGCATCTGCCAGTTTTGCATGACCTCGATAGATGCGATCCTTCTAAAGTGTGAGCGTGGAGTTGGGAGTGGGTTACTTGGGACCTCAAGAGAAGTAGCTTCTTTGGCCAGACCATCAGCAAACTCATTTCCTATGATGCCAACATGTGCTTTAACCCGATTTAGTTTAAAATTTGGCATGGGGTTAAGTTCTTCCTGAATGTACCTGGCTATCGGGCTTGTAATTCCCGGGTTGCCAACGGCCATCAGCCCAGACAGACTATCAGACCAGATGATGCAGTCGTTGTTTTGAGTTTGTGCCCCTTTGGTGGCTCGCAAAATTGCAAGAAGTTCAGCCTGAAAGACAGTGTTTTGATCATTCAGTCTTTATTTTTTTCTGTGTGTGATGGTATCATTATGAATGACAATGAATGCTGCTTCCACTCTATCATCCATTTTGGAACCGTCCGTAAAGATTTGACATGTTCCATTCTTAGTGGTTGGCTGGGTGTTTTTGTTTAGGTTTATTTTGCAGTCAACAGTGAAAACTCCTGGGTGAATTGTGATTTGAGCCATTCTGTCCTCAATGATGATCTTGTTGGTGAATTTTAGAATATGCTTGAATTGGGCTTCCTTTCTGATAGTTAGGTGGAGTGGTTGAATGTCTGCAATTACTTGGAGAGCGGAGGTTACTGTTGTCTTGAAGGCTCCTGTGATGTTTAGGAGGAACTGCCTTTGGATCCTGTCGAGGAATAGTTGATTATTAACTCTTAGGTCACTTCCCCACATCAGCGCTCCATGGGCAATGATCCGTTCAGCTATGGTTTTGTATAGAGTTATCCTTTGTCTTCGTGGGAAACCCCATGTGGTTCTTGCCAATCTTAGTAGTTTTTGGTGGATTCTTGAAGCTTTGGCTCCTTGGAGTTTAATATGCTGGGACCAGTTAAGTTTCTCGTCGATGGTGATGCCCAACAGTTTGTTAAATTTAGATCGTTTGATCTTAGTACTATTCCAGTAAATTTTTGGGCCGCATTGCAATCTGGTAAGTAGCAAGTAGTTCGATTTTTCAATAGAGATATTTAAGTTGTGCTTGTTTGTCCATTCCCGAAAGATATTCAGTGCTTCAGTGGCCACCTGTCCGAGTTTCCATTCGCTACATGCAGCTATCACAAACATGAAATCATCTGCAAAAGCTTGTAACGTTATATGTGACTTTGGATCTAGATGTTTCCCTATCTTAGACCAGTCGGTCTGCAGGGGCTCATCTGCAAGTAAGTTCCACATTATTGGTCCACTGCAGGAGCCTTGTGGACAGCCTATCTGTTGACTTTGTTTCACTAGGCCTTCACTTGTACTTATTGCTACTACTCTATCTGCGAGGTTGCTGAACAGTATGTTTTTGATTTTAGCTGGGCAGCCTTTCACCTCTAAGGCATCTCGGATGGAATCATGTGGAGCTGAGTCAAATGCGCCTTTGATGTCAATCGAAATGATGGAGCAGTGTTTTGCTTTTTCGTTAGCTGTTTGGATGAATAATTATGTAGTACCTAATATAATTATTTATTTTATGTAGTTAAATTTTCATCAAACAATTACTTTATTTCATAAAATTACATCTTCAAATTTAAGTGCAACAATTTAAATTATTTTATTATAAGGAATATCATGCTATCTTTGATAGAATTTTTAATGTTTTAAAAGCCTTTATAGGCAATAACGGATTATATATATAGAGGTAATTAATTATTTTAGAGATTTTTTTATTATATACATAAGTTTATAAATAATTTGTGTAAGAATAGAAATGGTGCCATTATTGTACTTTTAATTATGTGCAAAACAATATCTATTATGGAAATAAGATTTAGTTTTAATATTTCGTTGTGTTTTGATTTCCTCATGCCTTACTTTTTTGTTTATTCATACTGCTTTTTATAATTAAATTTTTAAATGAAACTTTTATTTTCTTGAACTTCCATTTTATCACAGGAAAAATATATAATAAACTCATAATATACATTCGATTTTAAAATAATTTAAAAATTATACATTTGTGCTCCCCAATGCCTTTCCCTGGATGATAAAACCTTATACATATTACTTTATTAGAATATACACTATTTATTTTAGAAATTACTTTCACATATCTTTTGTATAGTCCAAAATGTAAATGAATAAATTAGCATTTTACGTTGAAACTAAGAAAGAGAAAAAAACATAATATGAAGAATAATTAATTTTCGTTATTATTTCGAATATCTTATGTAACAAACAATTAATTAAAAAATTCTGTAAATGTTATTTATCATAAAAATAAATATAATAGGCATAAAAATTAACTTTTATTTGAGAATTAATGAATTAACTTCTGTTTTCAACTTATGTTACAAATATTAAGATTAGATAATAATTAAGCTATTCACAAACGACATAATTTACCTATGTTATATTCTTTACATTTTTAATTAGAAGTAAACAAATTTTTTGACTTCTTTGAAAATATTAAACAGAAGAATTATTTTCTGCCAAAACTGTAAGGAAATTCGAAATTCAAGTTTCAACATTTGCAAGCTGTTAATTTTTGGGTTCTTATAAAAATATACATTTCCTTGAAAAATTAACAAAATAAACAGAAAATATATATTAAGAATAACAAAGTTTTTTGCTGAGTCCATTTATACCCTTTATAAGGAATTTTCGGTAATTAATATCCTTTAAAATTACGCTATTAGCTACCCAAAATATACACATAAAAAGTAGCATGAAAAATCATGTAAAATTTACATCATGCCAATGTGACAATGAAATTTGCAAATCATTAACATTACAGTGCACATACACTTCATTTGTATACTTTAAGTTATATTATTTAAAGTGCAAGCCCTATATAAAGGAAAAATATGCTACAATTTTGAAATAGATGTTTTATATCTTGTGCTTTTTTTCTTTTTTATTTTTGTGTAAGCTGTTCTTCATAGTCTGCAGTCTTTGGATTTAATAGTGAGCATTCTTGTGACAGGATCAATCAGGTCCATTTCGTTGCATTACTGAACAAGACGGCAAGTATATTGTGAAATTTCACAGTAATGGATTTAGGCACATCATGAATTAAAGCATAACAAATTCATTGTGCTACACAATATTTGGTGTTCACCAGTACAATTTGACGAAATCTGCAGTTTTACCGGAATGTTGACAAATTCCCATTGATTAGTTTTTTCTTGACCATAAATAATATGATGGCACGGTTGATTGCTAAAAGTAATGTTCTCAACGTCGGAAGGTAACTTTTATTTTTTTTTTTTCGGGATGGCATTTCAAGCATCGAAGAGTCTTCTTAGCATCTGCTTATAAATTACAAAGACTACCACCTAATAGGATCTTTTTAACTGGTAGAGAGATACTTTTGGCGAAAAAAAGAAGTATATATGCTTCTACTTACTCAGAATCAATGGTGCAGGAAATGACGGACATGCACAACAGAATGGAATAACATTAACTTTTATTAATGGTGAATCCTGCTTTCATTTGCAACACCACTATTGTTGGATTCGAGCCTAGAGACCAAGGTGAGAGACTGCTTGATTGTGTGCTCAGACATTTAGCAACGGTCATAATTCAATAAAATGAACTACACAATATGCGAAATTTGTTGTCATTTATAACTCACAAACGATAATTTTAATTATTTAACTTTAACATATCGTGATATCTGTAAAATGCATATTGCTGTTATATGTTTAATCTTTCTCAATGTTTCGTTTTAGGTGGCTACTAGCATAGTAAACTATAATAAATTTTACGAACTTTATAATAAGCATATATTTAATTAATTTGTATTGAAATTCAGAAAAAAAATTCCGTATATAATTAAAATGTTGTTGTATAATGCAGATATATTAAGTAGATATAGGTGGTATATTTTATGATATATATTACCTTTAAATAGTTCATTCAAATGTTCACAAATGTAAAAGCTAATTCATGTAGGATTAGCTTTTACATAATTTTGGAGGAAAAAATGCAAATAAAAGAATACAATTTTTTCCTCCAAAATACAAAGCAAATACATTTGCCTATTTTGACTATTTATTTTGGCTATTTGACTATTTTGGCTATTTTGACACAATTGGCTATTTATTGACTAATTTTTATAGAAACATGTCATAGGTCTTCTTTCTAATCCGAAACACTGATTGCTATACTATTTAATAAAATACACTCGATAGTAGATATTTAATGCCTAATCTTTTTTTGTGATTCAAGTAGGACATTTTGTGGTTTCTGACTAGCATCTTCAACTCTCTTATAGGTTAAAAATGATATATGTAATCTAGTTATTATTTTTAATTATTTAGAATAGGTATAGATGTTACTATAGTTTTCTATAAAGGATGTAATTTTAATTTTAAGTCGTTGCAATTAATTTAATCATTACTACAATTTCAATTACTTTTAAATCGTTACTATTCATTTAAATCATTACAGTTCGATATACATTAAAGTCATAAGTATACCATGTAACATTTATTCTTTAGTAGCATTTTTATGGTGCACTCCCAAAGGACACAACTACTTAAAAATCATAGGTATTTTACCCATACTTACATTAAATTTGATGGAATATTCTATCTAAAAACGTAAACAATATTCAATAAGTTTTTCTAAAAGTATTGAAGTTTACTTGCGTAATAATATTTTTTATCTATAAGGTAAATTGTTCATTATCAGTTACTATGTTGCAACTATCCTGATGAATAGTTTTATTATATAATAACTTGATTTAAATATAATAGTTTTAGAAAAAAAATAGGAATTATATTTTCTATCTCATTCAAGATGCATTTAGTAACATGAATATTTTGCAAAAAGAAATATATGTGCACATGAGATTATAAATAAAATTACATGAAATAGAAGAAAATATCAGAATTGAGTAAATCAATACTTAATCTAAATTTAATCAAATAAAAATTAAATTCTACATCCTTATAATATTTTTTGGAAAGCTAATCTAGTACTTTTATGATAGTCTAATTTAAATATTATGAAACTTATATTCTTTTCCCCCTTGTTATTAGAAATAAAAACAATTTTCCTTCATTTTACGCCCACATACCTTCTGAAAAAAACAATTATTACATTCACAACAACGTATATTTTTTTTAAAAAAATTATGTTACTAAAATTTATAACGCATAAATACATTTATTACACATATTTTGAATAACCAGCTTTACAATCACATGGAAAGAACATGATTGTTAAAATGAACTAGAGGAATTTCAAACCTAAAATGAAGTAAATCATTAAACAGAATATATATAAAAAATTAAGTATTTATCATAAGGAATTATATATCTAAGAGTTTTTGATTAAATAGAGCTAAATAAATAATTCATGAATTGAAGAAGGTGAATTATTATTTCACTAGGAAACAGAACAAGTATATGTGCGAATAATTTTTTCTGCAGACTTTTTTAAGCTAACTATATTAACTGAGAAAACTTATAAATAATATATTGATATGTATTTATCAAAGAGATTTAATAATATGAAAGAGGAAATTATATATATGATGTTTATATGTAACTAAAATTGAAACTTTAGTAAGATAATTTTAACAATTTGCAAAATATTGAAACACATACTAATAGTTCATATAAATTATAGTTATGCATTAACTTTATAATACATTTTGCTATATAAATTTACTTATTTTGCAAATTATTTGCGATTGTTTGATAAAACAAAAAATCACATCACAAATATCTGTTAATATATTAAATTTCCTAATTCTGAATAAATAATTCAGTTATTAGAGATTAAAATATTTCTGAACATTTTTTGCATAAACAGCTTAGAATATATAATCAACATGAACTATTTAATTTAGTAATTGCTAAATTTCAAATTAACAAATTACTAAGATTAGTTTTTGCCTATACTGAATAGACTGCATAAGAATGGAAGTATGCTTTCAACTGCACTGTGCTGATAACCTCATTAGGATCCAATTATATTTTGAAATTAGGGTGCTTTAATTTCATTAATAATGGAAATAGGATATTTTTATCTTCCATTCATTTTTCCTATTGTTTTCATTTCAAATCCAATAAAATAATTATTTTTACATACCACCTTATTCTGCACATATATATAGAAATGCTAATTTATGCTTATAACTGAGTTTAGTGAAATTATTTCTATCTTAATAGAAACACTTAGTCACACGTGTCTCATTGTTTTATTTCAATTATGTAATTTTGTATTTCATTCAAATCAATTTACATAAGTTGTGTAAAAAGGAAATTTCATTTCACACTGACACTAATTATTTTTGTCGAATATGAATGCATAAAATACATAATATTTTGTGCGGAATTATGGGACAATAAATTCAATTTTTTTTTCATTATATTTAGATGAACGATATTTCAAGATATCAAAAAGGATTTTTGTACTTAACTGCCATGAAGAAATATAGAAAAATGTAAATCAATTGTACAAAATGTATTTTTAATAGAATTTATAAGTGAATTTTTAATTTAATTGGTACATACCTTTCGAATAGATGAATACATTGTAATATATAAATGAAAGCAGTTTTAATATCATAATTTGTATTTTTCTGTTTAAATATAAATGAATGCTTTAAGATTTTTCATGAGTAACCATTTAACGGTTACTAATCCTAGAAATAAAGCTTGTAGAATTCCACCACAACCTCGAACACGTGCCTTGGCTGCGTGAAGTCCTATTACTACGTCACCGGGCTTCATAACTTATTTCTAGATGAAGCATATGCAAAAAGCACTCTAATATAAACAAATAAAGTTTAACAACATCTGCTGTACTCAAATTATGTAGAGAATGATCTTCCGCAATAGATTTTAAAAATACGTTCATTACTTTTTAAGTTAGTCGAATAAGATGATCTACATTCTTTGTGCTTTCTTCTGCATTCTTCGAATAATTTTTAATTTTTAGGTTGAAAGATAAATGGAACAAAGTAACGACTCAAAACATTTAAAAATTTAATTAACTTTTAAAAAATATGAAGCTATTGACTTAAAAATGTTTTATAAGTAGGATAATATTTAATATTAGCTAAGTTTAAAATATAGAGTAAATTATTACTTTTACACGTCACTTGCATGATAATATACTGAATTTATTAATAAGTCTTCAATTAATTTGTATACTTTAGAAATCTGTGTTTTTTTTCTTTCTTTTTTTTCATTTTTTTTTCTTCTGAAAACTTATGTCTCAACGAATTCTTTAAATTTTTCCGCTTTTGCACAACTCGTATATCCTTTATAAAACACATTTAGAATAAAATAGTAGACACGAGACTTCCAGACATGGTACGAAAAGATTTATATCTTTGTATGTTATCGATATAAAATTCAATTATTCGTGAAATAAAATATTTTTAGTAATACTCAGTTTTTCATACTACTCAACAACAGAAAGCTTCTTTGTGTAATATAAGTTAAAACATTATATACATGTGTAATAATTTATACGTTATATAAGTTTTTTTTAAATATCAGTGTAGAATTTATTAGAATAGATTAATTTATAGACCAAAGTAAGTTGAAAAGTTTCTTATTTAATACGAGGATATATTCCACTTGTTTAAAAATTATGTTTATAGTTTTATTATAAAAATAAGGATGAGTTTTCATTTTTAAGAAAATATAGTTATTTTTTCCTTCAACTTTTTTTTTCATTATTTTAGTTCTTTTAGAATGTAAAAAAAATGCCTACATATATATGGAAATCAACAAAAAATAATAACAAATTTTATAACTGACTTCTTAATACTGTTTTAAAAATTAATCGAATTTTGATTTAGATAAAATATTCAAGTCCTTACATCCTTAATATTAAAAAATTAAGTGCTACTGTCACTGTTTTTTCTTAAACAAAAATAATAATAATAATATTTTCTGATTTAACAGTAATAATAAAAACATTTTGCAATTAATTGATTGTTTTATACATACTAACAAAAAGAAATTATGATATTATGAATATGTTATTGTAAACTATTAATGGGTAAAAATTTTTTATGTTAATGGATTAAAGAAAACTAAAAATTAAAAAACCATAATGTATATTTCATGATTCATTAGTAATGTAATATCAGATTAATGAATATTTTGCTTATGATAGTATTAGCGTCAAAAATATATTTTTTTATGAATTTTAATTGAAAACATCAGAATGTTATTTTTAAACTACAAAATTACATATTATAACAAATTTGATAATATCACTTAATTTTTAAATATGTTTAATAAGAACTTTGTAATTTATTTTTTAAAAACATTTGTTCACATATTTACTTGCTAAATTATTTCAAATTATTTCTTGGCCCATAAAATATTCAAGTATTTCATATTTCTTCTCTTAGGTATCCGTTTATACACAAAGGAAAACAAAATTATAACGAACATTCAAAAGTTAATATTTTGTTTTGAATAAAGAAAAAATTATTATTCACAAAAGAAGAAAATATTCTTTTACTGAATGTCTGAGAAAACAACAAAGCAATGTCGAGGTATAACGAAGCTCAGACATAATCAAAGGTTCCAAAAGAATATTTCATTTTTATATTATTAGTTTGGTTGTAATTCGTAATTATTCTTACAGAAGATAACATTTTCAGAAATAATATCAATTACTATAATTATACTAACTAATACTAATTTTTCATTCCTAAATATTTTCCCGACAATTTAAGATTGTTTTAATGAATAAAAGAAATGGTAACTTTTAGTCTTCAATTACATTTTGATTTTACACATATATTTTAAAAAAATAATATGCATAATTTATTTATTTCATCAACATAACATATTTTATGAATTTTTGAAGTAAAAAGAATTTCTTGCAATTAATACAGATCTACTTAATAATCAGTGAAGAAGCATATATTTTCCCCAAACTTTTCATTGACAATCTGATAATTATTGCAATTTTATTATTAAAGAAAGCAAAAATAAACGTTTTAACATTAAATTTTTAAAAGGAATAATATTTAAAAAAATATAAATTATTTAAATATAGAACCACATTTTAAATTTTTATATTTACCATGAAATTATTTTAGTTTTACTTGCTCAATAGCCAATACATATTTTATTTTATTTTGATTTAATTTTTCTAATGCTGAAAATGATTACTAAAGTTTGAAATTTTATTTGCATGCTTTTATGTAAGAATAGTTTCCGAAATTTATATAATTGAAGTAAAGCTAAATTTAGAAGAAAATCAAATATATTTCCCCAAATTACAAAATACAGTAAATTCCCAATAATATATTTTTAGACAATCAAACGTTCACTTGTAATGTAATCCTTATTGAAACTAATTTTAATTGCAGAAGTCATTTATTAACGATCAAATCATTTTTATTTAAATAAGTTCTACCAATAAATATTTAATTAGAAGAAAATTGTATATAACTACAGAATTTGTTAAAGTTTATTAAAATAATAAATACATCGACTTTAAGAAACATTATAATCTTTATAACGTTTTGTTTCTTATGGTGCATCATGGCATTATTATCAAAGCTTAATTTGCAAACTTGATTCATATAATTTCAATAAATAAACAGGAAAATAATATATGAAATTCATATAAATAAACATCATCATGAAAATGATAAGTAAGTTAAAAAATATGGTCAGTATAATGATTAGATAAAATTAAGACATGCAAAACAGATTCATCATTATATTTTTGGATTATTGAGTGCAATCTTTAAAATTAAAACCCCTATTTTATTAAACTGGAAAACAATACAGATTTCTTAAAACCAAATTTCACATGTTATTTTGTTAACATTTGAAATAATTGTTTTAATAAGTTAAACTTTTATACGAAAAAATATAATAACAATTGATATAATTGTTTAAAATAATTATCATCGATTGTAGAGAAATATTTGAATACTGAAAATGATTGTTCCAAAATTTTCAGTACTAAAGTTAAAATATACTCTATTATTTTTATAATATTACATCTTCTTACTTAAGAATTCTAGAGAAGTAAAACAATTACTTGAATTTTAAAACATAATTCTTTTACAAAGGGCTATTTAAGTATATAACACATTTATACTCAGTTTGCACTTCACTTTTGAAAGCATTTAAATCTAGATTAAACTTTTTCCGGAGGCAATTAAGGATTTAAATAAGTCAAAACTGTTCTACATTAAATCAGTTTAGCAAACTAAATTAAATACGTTAACTCCATCGTGTTTTCGGTACTTATTAGTGTTTGCTGAAGTATCTGAAGCAAATAGAAATGAATATGGGAAGACAAATTTTAAAATATGATAAGGAAAAAAATTTTCTTTAGAATCATTAACCTAGAATCCCAAAAATATCATAGGCTTAGTGGTAAAATTGATTTGTCAAGATCGTTTGGTTCTTTAATTATCATTTGAAAATCAAAGCACAGTTAACGTCAATTTGGTTTGTAAATATTTGAAAATCATGTTCAACTATAAAAAATTCAAAAATATTATATATTTTATAACATCAATCATAATAAAAAATTTTTTTAACCAAGAATAATATTTTAGAAATGAATTTCAAAAGTAAAGTAATGAGTATATTGTTCACAGCTTGGTATGCAAGTTAAATCAAAATTTAAATTAATTTGAAAAGGCAGTGAAAAACATGTATTATTACCACAACTTTAACAAAGTGAGCGTTTTTAATAACTTAATCATAATGATTTGTTCATCAGGATCTCAAACATAATTAATATGTCTGGATGAAATTAATTTTTCCAAAACTTTTCATAAACAAATACATTTAGGTTTCTCTAAAAAAATATTTATATTTCTAATAACGAATTTTGTATCAATAGCTTTTCTATTATTAGTCATAATTTTTGTCAAAATGTAAGAAAATGAGAAATTTACAGCTTGTATACTTTACAGAAAGTCATTTCATGCATTAGATGGCATGTGTGAAATATGTTAAGAGTTAACATAAGATAATTTAGGTTGCCATACAATAAACGGAGGCACAATAGTTTAAGTGATCTTGTCACGCAATTCATATGTTTATATTAAAATATGCATGAGATTTAAATAGTTTTTTTTTTAAAGAAAAGATGTTTCCAAAAAACAATTCAGCAATCCATTCGAAACCAGAAATTATCAAATATTAGTTAACTTTAATCGAAATGATATTTTTATATTTTTTAAATAGCAGTCTCTTTAAATGGATTTACAGAGATAACAGGAACCGTATGTTATCTCTGTAATGATGAGCCATAATGGCGTGATAGAGGTTTTAGCTAGTACAAAAATATTTCTAAATTAATAAAAATTTCATTGAAGAAATATTAGTTTATTAATTAATAAATTTAAGATTTAATATTAAATTACATATTGTATATATATATATATATATATACAAAAAGATATATATTTATAAATATATATATATATAAACAAGAATAAAAAATATTAGATATTGTAAGTAGACTTGATAAATTATACTTAAGCCAAATGTTTTCCCGATTCGTTATATGATTTTCTCAAAATTTCATCAAAAAAATCAATATTAATTTATTCATAACTACGGAATGCAATGGGTTAAGAGCAAAGAAAGTGCGGGAAAAAATATGAATTATTTTATTTATTCTTTTTATATATACAGGATGTTAAGAATATAGAATCATAAAGGGTTTTAAATTAATTTCCACCAATCGCATAAACTTATTTGATAAAAAATTAATTAAGTTTGTCTATTGTTTTCAAAGATCAGTTTATGAACAGAAATTATGGAAAATAAGTTTTTTTCTCTTATTTGAATCAAAATAAGGTATCCAGAAAAAACTTATTCCTTTTGATTAGAATAAAAATGATTAGATGGTTTTAAATGTTGATTTTAAGTACTTAATACATAAATTTCAATGTTCATTTCTTTGAAATATTATATGTTTTAGAAAATTTGGAAACAGCAAAAAGTCATAATTCTTGATGTGTGACAAAAAATGTGTAAATAAGACATTAAAATATATTCAGTAAAACTTAATTTAATATATTTATTTTCAACGTTGGATATTGAGCTCACAACAAATATTGACAGGTAGCCTTCGGATGTTTCCATACAAAATCCAAAGCCATTAGGCTGTATCCATGAAATATCTGCGACAAAGAATTAACTTTGCGAAACAGATTCTCCCATTGATCGACAACGAAGGATTTAATCTTGGCTGCATCTGATTCACAGATGAAGCCCATTTCCACTTGAATGTTACTGTAAATAAACAAAACTTGAGAATTCGGGGTTCCAAAAATCCTCATTTATGAGAAACTATTGCATTCGAATAAAACTACTGCATGGGCTTTGGTTTGCGCCAGATGCATTATCGGCCTCTTCTTCGTGCGAGAAACTGTTATTAATGAACGTTACGTTAGAATTTTGGAACAATTTGTCAGCAGAGAGCGTGGATGATAGACCAGGTATGAACTGGTTCATGGAAGATGGGGCTCGACCACATCGAACAGATAAATTTTTTCTTTTCTTCAAGAACACTCTGGAAATAGAATAATTGCTCAAGATTATTAGAAATTCCATGACACCGGAATATATTAACTTCCATATGCTCCCTGTGACTTTTTTCTCGGGGGCGCTTTGAAAGATACTGTCTATCGAAATAATCTCGCTTCTTAGGATGAGTTTAAATCGGCGATTGGTGTTGCAAATGATCCCATTTCCTTTGTAACATTGCAAGACGTGATATCAAAATTCATTGTTCGCTTGCGCCACCTCATTGTTTCGAACAGTGAACATTTTTAAAAAATTGTGTTCTGACTGCAAAGACTGCTTGACTTAATTAATTTGTATAGACTTCTTTCAGAGAAAGTTTTCAGCACAGAGCGCCATCTATTAACGGTTTGGTATCTAAATTTTCGAATGCTGATGCGTTTAGAAAAACATAAGGCAATTCAGATTAAATATTTTTATGTTAAATATGTCCAATGTATTTAATTTAATGAGTTATATTGTCCTCTTCTGCTAATCAAAAACGCATTTTGTGATAAAGATTAATTCTTGATACTTTTGAAACCTTAAATTTGATGAACTTTTCATTTACAAATTACAACATTATAAAGAAAAAAAGTTTTACAGGGATATGAATATCAATCGTTAGTCTGAAAGTTGTGAGGTAATAAACATTATAAATATTGATTGGCAATACATCCATTCAGTTTTGATAAACATTATAAATTTTTCAAGAAAATTAATATAGAAAAAATTTTTATATTGATTTTCTTGAATAATCTGATATATTAATTTTCATGATAATAAATTTAACTTGAATTTTTCTAATAAAAATTAATATAGAAAATGAACTATTACAAGTATTTCATTATCATTGGTTATTAAGAACAAATATAAATTTAACTTCGATATATTAGTATTCAATAATTTCATTTAATACATTACGAAATCCATACTTAAATTTGAATTCTCAAATGTGAAAATTTGGCTTAAATGTAACGAATGATACATAATATATACAAGACCCAATTAAAAATATCATAATTGGAAATAAATAAATACATACAACATTTATAAGTATGGCAATACATCAGAGCAAAAGAAACTTGAATAAAATTCTCACAGAGTAGGGTATTCGGAAATTGTTTAATATTTAGAAAAATATAAATACAATAAAGCAATTAGATAACATTACTTTAATATAGCAAAAAGATAGAGCATATATTTTTATAATTTTTTAATAACTTTTAATAATAATTTAAAATAACTATATTTTTTTTCTTTTTTTTTTCTTACGTTTCTTCTTCAAATTAAAACTTTCCGGTAAGGCTTTGGGGTGTAATGGCTTGACCTCAGTCATTAGGTTTTTTATTTATTATAACTTTTATTATACTTATTTAGTACATAGCTCAGATATTAGTCTTAATCTATTGCAGATAGCTATACTTCGTACAAATATGGTCAACACTCCCTGATGTAGCTGGACAAGTTTATACTTCATTAAAATCGATTTATTGTATGAGTTTTATTCAATTTTTAATTTTGATCTGTATAATTATTCAAATAACTAATTTTAACATTCACTTCGTAAATTCCACTTTAATTACTAATTATACGTTCCAATTTTTGCTATATTTAAATTATCTTATTTAATGGCTTTATTGTAAATAATAAAATAATTTAAAATTTCATAATATTATTGCCTATTTATATAAATTATTTTTAACTTAGAAAAATAAAATTGTATTTGGTACATAAAGCAAATAAAACGTTTATTTTAAAGACAGCTTAATTTCCCTAAAGAAATATGTAGTATTTATGTTTCTAGTTTCACTGCACAGAAATGAAAAATTACACTAAAATTTACTTTCTTCATTAAAAGTATAGTTAAAAAGAGTAATTTGAAAATAACTCTCAGAGGCCTTTCTGGCTTGTCTCACATATGCAACTAAAAACAAACTTAACTCACGGTAAACTATATATTTTAAGATTCAAGCGACTTTTCTGCTTTCGAGAAGTTTACTGAAAAAGAAATAAGGTAATGCTTAAGATATTTTTCATTTTCACATAAATTGCTGAATTATTCTGCTTTAAAAGCAGAGTTCTTAATCAACTTTATTCTAAGCGTTAAATCTTAATTTATTTTCACATACTTACAATAAATTGCATAAAATCACTGAAAAGTCAAATTATTTATCAATTTGACACTTTAAATGAAAATTTGTTTCGTTACTAAATATTTTAGTTACTTAAGTTTAAGTTTGAAGTTTAAAAGATTGATTTTAATTTTTATATAGAAGACATAATCAGTTACACTAAAAATATAACTTAATTTTTACACTGTAAACTAAATAAATATCATTGAGGATCTCTTACTAAAGAAATCAAATAAATAATGGAATAGATTTTATTACATGTTTTCTTCATATATTGAAAAAGAGTGAACAATTCACTATATTATTATTTTACTATTATTGTTATAATTAAAATATTTGTATATGCATCATCATCTTGTATAAAATTATAAAATGCTTTAATTGTTTTTACTAATGGCTTAGTTTAATGAGTTTTTATTTGTTAATATTTTCTTTATTTCTTTTTTTAAAAAAAAACTTGAAATTACCTTTATAGAATAATCAGTACAACACCAAACTCAGAGATTAATTTCAATATAACATCCTAGAAATTTTTATTTGTATAATTTTATGTCGTAAAATAATATCTGGCCTGATATGATTTGTCTTCTGCAATAAGTAGTATTAAACAGTAACTTATATCTATTAAGATAAATGTTAATATTTACCGATTATTTCATATTCCTGAAAAAATATTTTAAAAATTCATACAACTAAAATATTTTTTTAGAAAAAATAAACATTATATTTGATTGTGAATGATGGCATATTAAGATAAATTGATTGTGTGAAATTAATTTTATGTAGAGGTTTCAATTGAAAATATTATTCACTCTTTATAGTATATTACATAATACTTTCGCTATATTATAACTGTAGTCTCAAATCACTAACGCTCAGCATTAAAAATCATCTGACAATGACTTTCGATTTATTGACATGGATTTGATACAAATTCCATTAACTGACCTGATTGGGTTTACTATATTTATCATTGATTAAAATTATCTGCATACCACTTGTATTAAATGAAAGGTCTAAAATTTTATTGATATAAAAATGATACGTAGTAATTTGATCAACTGACTGGAATATGTCTGCGGAAAACGCTAATCGTTGAAGGAAGTTAGTTCATATGACACTGAGGAACATACAGAAATTTAAGAATTAAAATGCTTTTACTGAATCTAACACATCATAATCTATTAGTAAAATTTTTGGTGGAAAGTTATTAAATAGTTAACTAAAGTAAGAAAAACAGGGAGCATAATTTGTTTCAATAAATCTAATGAACAGCCATACTGAAAATGCATATTAGTTTACAATGACTTCTCGTTTAAAATTTGCAATTAAATAGACTTGAAATAAATTTATTTGAAATTAATCCAGTTTAAAATTTATCTGTGAGTAATATCTAAAAAAATTCATTTTAATATTCAATGGAATCTGTGGGAGCAGACTTATGTACTATCACACAAGTCAACAAGTTTCTAAGAATATTAGAATAGTTTCATTCTAATTAATTTAAAAGAATAGGTCATTTGCTTTTGTTAATAAAATAGTTGAGCTAGATTTTATTAAAGAAATACATATTTACAGTAAAAGGATTATGGTAGTTCAATGATGTTTACTTTATATCTTTCTTGTTTTTATTTGAATACATTTTAAAAAATATATTTTTTTCAAACGGTGGGCACTGGTTGATTAATCCTTTGTAACAACAAGGATGGAAATGGCTATTTATTTATTGTTACCTGGTGGGCACCTGTGAACCAAGTCACGGAAGTGAGTAGCATTACCCACGTCACAACACCTTAAATCCGTTTATAGGGTAGGCCGCATTCATTTATCTTCTCGGGACAAATAGGCTGTGGGCTCAACACTTTTATATTGCATGTTTGCTCGAGCAACTTAGGGGCAATGTTTTTCTTGCTTGGGGGCAATGCAACTTGGAGGCAATTCCATTTGCATTTTGTAATTCAATGTAAAATTTTACTATTTACATAAAGATCTGTGTTTATAGAGTGCACATTGTTTAGAGAATTTTAAGAAAATTGTAGAACTACTTACACACAAAAGTTTTGTTCATCCGCAAATTCAGCCAATCTAATTTTTTCTACCATGTTCCTCACTCAAGAGTTATCCAATGAGAAGATAGTTAGAAAAATAGCGCACTTTACACATGCTTCTGATTATAAACAAACAAGTTAGTATGTTTTGTTGACAATTGACGTTCAACTTAATTTTTGAATTCTAACGTTGTCTTCAATTTTGAATTGTTGTTTGCATATTGGGAAGGAAAATCTTGGAATTGTCTCTCCATTTTCTGAAAATGGTTGGAACAAAGTAAAGGATTGCGTTCACAAATGTACATTACTTGATTGTTATGAGCGTATAATTTCCGAGAAATTAATGCTTCTGGAAGAAGACGAAGATAGCATGCTACCACCAAATAAGGATTCAGTAATAAAGCATGTTTTACGTACAAACTATCAAACTGCTTTATTTCACAGAAGTATTTTTGAAAAAAATAGGCAAGCCATCTTCAAATGGCCATGGGTAGAATATGCATGATATGTATCATACATTGATTGGCTGTCGTTATAAGCTGCTGCTTCAAGTATCGTAGAGCACATATTGTAAATGTAAAAAGATTACTTGTGTTGTAGCAATACGTTCATGCTACGGTTCTAAAGAGAAATGTTCTGAAATGTGTGCTTGTCATGGATGTAAAAATTGTCAACTAGAAGCTGATAGGGATTTTGAGGTTGAGGAATCTTGATCAAAATTGTCTTTTACCACCGAGAATTCTTTTTCTTTTTATTCAAAATATTATAAGAATTAGTTCTGTAAGTACATAAAATGTCAGTATTTTAATCAATGACTTTCAAATGCTATATATTTATTTGTTTAAAAATAAAGTTGAAGTAATTTATAATTTAAGATTATGTTTTATTTATATAAATGTAATTGTATTAGTCAAAGTTATCATTATTTTGAAAAACTGAGTATTATATAGAAGTAAACTTGCATGATTTTGGGATAAATATTGTGTCTGCATTTCAATACAGTATATTTTTTCTCCTTCAATTTAAAAATATTTATAAAATTATTTATCTAATGTTTAATCAGTTATTAAATTATTAATTAACTTTATTATTGTACTGCATCAATCGCACTGATACATAAATTAAGTAAAATTATATACTTCTTGAATTTGGATTATTAAATCCATGGTATTCTATATTTTGATGAACAGTATTAATTAAATTATTTATTACTTTCAATGTTAACGTTGAAATGTTTAAGTAAGAATTTTTTTGTCATTTTCCTCATTACTATGAGGATTATTTGTATGAATTTGCCTTATCTTGTTTTAACATATAACTTTTAGAATAGAGCACATTAACAATGCAGTTTGTTCATTAGGCATTATTTATTGAAATTTCAATTCCAATGTAGTTTATCAATTTATATTTTATAGCAATAAATCTCATTGTGAATATTAATTAAAATAATGAAGTAATAAATAAATTCTATTTTTCTCATAAATATTTAATTTAAAAGTATTCTTCTAAAGGTACAATTTATTTTTTTTATATATCATTTTATCTACTTATGAATATTTGATTGCTTATTTATTGCAGTGTAAACTCAAAAAAAAGAGTGAAATAATTTAAAATAATAGTGATGGTTTTTATTGCATTTATAGTGCTAAAGTATTAAATTGCATGCAATCAACATCCCTGTTTTTAAATGAAATGTGAAAACTAATTTGTGTATTTTTCTAGTTTTGTTTTTGACTAAAATGTACATTTTATTTATTATGTACTTAATTCTATGTTTATATTTTTACTAATATTTGTAGTGAAATAATATAGTCTTAATATTTATGATTATGACAAAATAGATTATTATTGTATACATATTGTGTTATCGTGTATATTCTTTTTTCAACGAGAAATAAATAATCAAGTGTGAAATACTCGCATGTGATTGGCTGAATGAATTTGTAACAATGAGCGTGTGTTCAAAGGCACAATGAAAAAACGTGCACTGAATGTTTGTTATTTATAAGAAAAAGAGCACTTATTTCTTCCAGAAATTTTTGTATTTATGTTTTCCACATAAAAATCGAGTTTAATTTTATGTTAAATTGTCCCCAAAGAAGTGGTATAAAACTCAATTTTTAATACCGTTACAGATTTCAGCCCACGGTCTAAAATGGACACATAGAGAAAGGAAACTTCCGCATTGGAACTAAGATTTGAACCAGGACCAACAGCCTGTGTGTCAGGAAATCTAACCAATTTGCCATCAGCCGGCTCTAAAAAATAAATGATTGATGAAACATGAAAGTTGCTTCAAGAATCTATTTACAGATAATCTTTGTAAATACCAGGTACTTTAATAGTTACATTTTCTTTAAATGCATTACTAAAATTATTCAGTAAAGTAATCGTCTAATCTAAATACTATTTAAGTTATACAATGGGATGAATGACAGAATTTCAATAGATTAAAATATCACCAGATAGAAATTTCCATACACTTTAAAGTTGAAATATAATCATATCAAATTATATTTATTTATAATTCCCCATTAAATTATTATTTTAATATATGATTTATTTTTACATGAAGTTTACCCTGTTTTTGTGATTTCTCAATTTCAAATAAAGACAAACTTTGAAAAATGTGATTAAAATTGATAATCTAATAAACTAAAATTTCATAATATACTTTTATATTAATAAAGATATTATCTTACTAAGTAGTTTAGTATTTCTTTTTATGGGTAAAGTTCATTTGCTTCGACAGTATACCAGATCGCCAAGTAATTAAACAAGAACTGAGGAAGTTGTTTCAGTAAATGTTCCAGCGATTGATGAGGATTTTCCTACTCAATCATCTGCGTCAAAATAAGAAAGCGAATGGCGAAAAATAAAAACCCTTCTTTTACTTTCCCTCCCCTCTGGCACTTATATAAAAAGACAGATTATTCTTTCGTAGGCACTAAAGAAAGTTATACCACAGTTAGGGACCATGATCTTTGTTTGAATTTATCGTAAAACATCAACAAATATTTTTAATTCTGTTCGAATACATTTATACTTAATTAAATAGTAATTGAATATTCAAATATTTATTTTCATTCTATTCTTCCTTCATTTTACGTTTTACAAAAATTAATAAAAAATAATAAATTTGCGTTTAAGATTACAGTATTAATCAGAAGTTACTATTATTAGATTTATTGCGCTGAATTTGTATATATATCCATACCCACTTCCATTTTTGCAGTTAGCTGTGACTGCGTATTGGATACTTACTTTTCATGTTAAATGCTTAAAAAATTATTGAAAATTTACTTACTTCTTATTTTCAACAAAAAACGTTTATCTAATAAATATTTCGTAATTTTTTATACGTCTCAACAGTTTCAACTACCCCAGCAATATATGTTCATTCATTATCACCACAATTATTCTATGTTCATTTATGCATAGTAAGATTGATAAATTATTCTGAATTCTAGGGTATATATATATATATATATATATATATATATATATATATATATATAT
>JAPDSC010086611.1:0-17243 GCA_026290005.1 Latrodectus geometricus | reverse complement strand
TCTAAATTTGATGGAGAAAAATTTCGATAACATTATATATATTTTTAGTTCGATAAGCAAAAAACGGATTTTGACTTTCATTTTGGTTGAAGTATATAAATTTTCAATGTTGTGATCATTACGCGACCAAGTTATTAATTTTTCAAGCATCTCAGTAAATGGATATACCTGAGAAGACATTTTGTCTGTAATTATATTAAAAACAAAGAAAAAATAAAATGATAAGGTTATGAAAATTACTTTTCTTTCTTTAACTGAAATTAAAAATATTTGTATAATTATTTAACAATTAAAATATTTTTGAATACGTCATATATAAAAAAATTGGAAATCTTAGTTTTATTAATTTTTGAGTATCACTAATTTAATAATAAACAAAGGATTGATTTTACGTTTTTCATGAAATTGAATTTATGCTATAAGTAGAAATGTAGATTATATAATTAAAAACCTAATTTATTTCATTTTCACATTTTTTAAGTATTTGAAACATTACATTAGGACAAAAGAAATATCCATAGTTGTTTCGCATTTAATTCTCCATTGATGTCTATTTCATATTTAGTTAAAGTAAATATCTAACTAAAAAATTTCAATCAAATTTAGTAATAAAATTTAATTATTAAAACCAAATCAAAAGATCTGTTATTTTTAAATGTATTTTTAATGAAATATCAGGAAAATTTTATTCATTTGATAAGTTACACAGATTTACATTACATGTGTTATGTATTTTTAAAATATAAAACTCATAATCTGGTAAAAGCAAATTTTAACATATTCAAGCTATTATTTTTTCAATGCTCATCAAAATTTCAAATCTATATATATTATATAAATTATTCAAAATTATGATAAATATAAAAAAACATAAACATTTCCCCTTATTCCTTATAATATATCCAATTTTCATGATGAAATATGCAAATTTAATATATATTATGTTTTTCATACATTTTATTTCTCCTATGCACACACAAAAGTATTTAAAACAATTATTTTTTAAATTTTATTTTAGAATAAATTAAGTATATATGTTTTTAGTTACACATAATTCAGTAATTCACATTCAATGATATTTATTTTAACTGAATAATATTTCTGTTAAATTTATTAATAAAATCTTATTCTTCACAAATGCAAAACAAACTCATTTATGTATTTATAATATAAACAATAATAATTTATTAATATTTTAGTGGACATAAAATATATCCGCTTTAGAAGAACACAATTTTATTAATCTAATTTAATATTTAAACTATATCAAAAATGTATCATTAAGCTTATATGTTAAAGATTAGACATTTGTAATGTTTTAGTAAATGATAATTAATTAAAAA
Source organism: Latrodectus geometricus (assembly GCA_026290005.1). Lineage (NCBI taxonomy): Eukaryota > Metazoa > Arthropoda > Arachnida > Araneae > Theridiidae > Latrodectus > Latrodectus geometricus. The sequence continues at coordinate 15,900 of JAPDSC010086611.1, read as the reverse complement.
ATGCATATTAACTTGACTTCATAAAATTTCACACATAAATTTTAGAGATTTAAAATTTTTAACTGAATAATAATAAATTCTATTTTTCGTTAAATTCTTAAAGTATTTATGAAATATAATTTTGTGCAACAGTTTTGCTCAAACGTAGTTATATGCTAAAATATGCACATATTGGTCAATATGCATTAAACGAAAAGCAGAAGTTGGAAAAATTTCAAAATTTTATGATAAGAGCAACTGGTTATTTAATCACATACATAATGCGGGTAAATGTCTTTAATTAATTTTCATAAATACCTAAGAAATAGTTTTGGGATCCCAACTTAATCTTAACTAGTAGAACCTAGTTTAAGAAAATTCAAGTTTTAATAAGCACAAACTTTCGCTCATTTAAATATTCTAACTGTTTACCATAACAAAAATTATATATGAATATCAAATATTAAATAAGGGTTTTCCCTATGGTATTCGATAATAAATGCCATTAAAGGTGGAAAATTATGAAGCAGGTTGTCTAAAACAATTTCTAATTCCTTATAATGTAGAAAATATTTCTAGATAACATAAAAAATTAAAAAAAAATTCTTATCAAATAGTATTTCTATTGTAATATTGTTATAAATTAAAATTTCAAAACAAACAGTGTGTTTATAATTTAAAAGCGATAAACTAAAATTATATGCACACACATTTTAGAGTTTTTAGGTTTCTGTTTCACTTATATATTAACAAGGTAATGTGTCTAAACTTTTAAAAAACTATTTAGTTTGAAAGAATATTACTAATGAATAACTTTTGCAAACATTTTCATACTTCCTTTTTCTTGCTGAAATAAAATAGTCTTGTTTTTTAACAATTATAAAACCTTTACTTCACTTCTTAACATACCACTAGGATTTCAATAGATACATTTAATTATGCATTCAAAGATTAAATTATGTATTCAAATTTTTGTAACATAAATCAGATGCATTTTTAAAGCATTGGAGGTAAAAATCTGAACGTAAGGGAAAAGTGAAATTTTATATTTATTTTAATTTATTAAATCACTTAATATATAAAAAATATAGACGACCAAGATTACTTTTCAAATTTAGAAAATTTCATTATATTTTTTTAATTATTAATTGAATACTAAAATTTATTTTATTAAAAGTAAAGGATTAACATTATTAAGAAGGTAAAATATTTAGAATTTATGGTAAAAAAAGTAATTTATTAAGACATAGAGTTAAACATTATACTCGTCAGGAAAAAATGTTTTTCTATGGAAGAAATTTATGTCCTCAACCTTAACATTCATAGCTTGATTCTATAAAAGAAATAAATATTGTAAACTATTTACATTTTTAAATCTAATAATATACTTATTTTTATGGTATTTTATCGAAGTTCCAGTAATCTGTATTGTCAAATTATTTTATGTTGTTTCCTCTTGCTTATGTTTACGGGTTCTAATATTCGGTATCCATTTCCATATGAATAGAGTTTATATATTCAGGATTAGTTTAAGTTTGAAATAGATGTTTAAAATTTTTAATTGAATAATTGAAATAATGTTTTAGACAAATATATATTTAAATAAATTATTAGTTTGTCATGAAATTTGAAATGATTTACTTACTAACTTTGAAACTCCTCCACTGAGAACAATGAATGTATACTCATTATTTTGTTGAATTCAACACATTTTAAAGCAATTATTAGATGATAAAAATAAGCAGCCGTTAATAAATTATATTAGTATTCATTGTTTCGTCGTGACGCATTCTCATTAATATTCCTATGTCTACATCGAGAAACTAATTTTGAAATCATAAAGAGTTAAGTGTTAGAATACGATTCTCTCATTAGTTTCTGAATTTCACAATTAAGCACCTCATTAATATATTTAATCAAAGAGAATGTCATCTAAAATTTGAATATTTGTGGAATTCCATATCTCATATCAGTACTGATTTTCTAAATTACATTATAACATGTTTTGACGCTTTAATTAATTTACAAATGTTTGACAACTAGTTTTCTTAGATAGCATGCATTTATAACAATGGCTAAATGGAGAAGAATTCGCTGAAAACAAACTAAATTTCTCTAGTTATCATTCAATACACTCATTATCATAGTTAAATAAATTATATTTGTTGATTCTATAAATTTCTTGCTCGAAAGGAAATTTTGAAAATCGAAATTATCACTTTTGTTTTACTTTTCTTGATTTAATTATGAAATGAATAAAGTCTATATTTAGTATAATGGGGCATTTATATTTTTCTAAATATACAAAGTAGCTAACTTTGAGTCCTTTATATAATATTTTAAATTTACAATTTCAAATTGAGTAAGTTTTCAGAATGATTAAAATTTCTGTTTAAAAGCATCTAATCACAAATTAGTAATTAACTTGCAGAAATATTTTCAAATCTTGTACAAAGTGATCATATTTCTTAATCATAGTTTATAAATTTTTAAAAATCATTTTAATAAAAGAAGTTACACATTTCTCATTTCAGCTCATGAATTTAAATTAAATAAATTGTAATTGTAAAGTGTAAAATATACTTTTTCTATCTAAATGTTTTGAGATCATTTCAAAATTTTATTACTAAAATTTGAAACGGTTTTAGCGAAAAAATGTGGAATTATTTTTCTAAATGTATTATAATCATCATTTACTAATCTCAGGCATGAGAAGTTCATGAATGTTTCTTAGGTCTAAAATTTTTTAAGCAATCTAGAAATATTCCAAGCAATAATAAATTATTAAATATATTTATTTTGTTAATATTTGGCTTATTAATATTCATATATACATAAGTTTGCAATATATGGTAAATATTTACATACAAAAGCTAAATAATTTGTAAAATTGAAGTACTTGTGAAGAAATGTAGCTCAACGAACTAAATGTTAAAACTATACATATCACGATGTAAATATCCATTTACTGTGTGTATATCAAATAATATATTATTCACTTTATATATCCGTAGCTCATCAAAATATATTTTATCAGTCAATTGAGCCGCAATTCAAGCACATTAACTATCACTTAGGTATGTTTCATGTTTGTGACTAAATAAGAGCTGATTATTAAAACGTATAAAAAGATTTTACATGAATAAATATTAAATTAATAATAAGTTTTATTTTTCACAACAGATTACTTTTTCTCTTAACTTAACATAATTACATAATAGTTACATAAAAACTTAATTACAAATATATCTTCTAAGTTTAATTTATTCTTATGCACTTCAATAGCAATTTAAATAAACCCATACTAATTAAGCATTTTATAACTGGATAAGTTTTTCATATTATCTTGTAACACATATTTTGAACTCAACACAGTCTCCATAGAGACTTGCATGAAGTTTTACAGTCTTTGCATACATTGCAATCATATTTCAATCAACAAAAATGTATCTCTAGTTCTAATGAAAGATATAAAATATGCTTATATAATATACCACAAATAATGCTCAGTACAACTTGTTTACTTTACATAAAAATAAATTTATAATGTAATCGCATCATATGTGACAGCTTAACTTTTTTCCCATTTTGGTAAGAGAACCTTCCAAATTATAATGTATACATTACTTTTTGTCGATCAATAAAATGTATCTTGCTCCGTCTATTGATAAAGTTTTCACCCATTTACATAATGTGAAATGTTTTGTAAAGTTCAACTTCAGATTATAAATTACAAAAAGTATCACATTTTATCTCTGTGTACCTTTTTACCTACATGAATCCTATATTCATTAAAATAAATCCAACAGATGAAATTGATATCATTTACAATAAAATCCTCGCTGTAAAATAAAATATCTAATAATCTAATAATTGACGTATATGAATCTACTTTAATTATAAAAATGTTTGTTATTTCTTCCATAAAACTAAAAAATAATTTAAAAATAAATACATAATTGGTTTAAAATTGTAACAGGGCTTAATTATTGACAGCAGTATGAAAATTATTCTTTCCCTTAATTAAAAGTAAACAATGGACCAACGGCTTTATTTTTGCAGTATCTGAAGAGAAATAATCTAATTTAATTATTAAAAATATATATTTGCGAATCGTGAATTTAATGATTCTACATAAGTACAATAAGTGACATAATTAGTAAGAAAGAAAAGAAACCTTAGAGTTGAAATTTAATTGGGAAAAAAATCAAAAATACTCATTCCCAACAAAGATACGTACACAGTTTTTTTTATTATTCTCCCGACTTAATGAAATACTTACTACTCAAAGGACTATTAAAAATATTTAAATATCTCTGTTAGAACTGTGAAAAAAATTATAATATCTGATTTAAAGTTAATCAAAGCAAAAAAGCACCATGTGCATCACTCAACAACGATCATGTTTCTCAGTGTAAGGCTATTTGAAGACGGTCCTATGATAATTATTTATCAATTAAAAAATGTAAATATGTAGTTACAATTGATCAATTTTTGATATATTTATTTGACTGCAACAAAAAATACCGATTTATTACCCTAAAAGCGAAGACAAATTCTGAATAAGTTGGTTTATATTTGGCGAAAGTTGGCAAACGTTTTTCTAAAGGTTTTATTGTTATTACAGGATTTTCTATAACAAAAAACGTAAAACAAGGAAAGCAGAAAAAAATGTAAAATTAATTTGGATTACTATCAGAAGTATGATTTAACACAAAATTTCAACTAATAGATTGCATTCCTTTATCCAAACAATGTTCACTGTGTTAAGTTCCGTCAGGATTAGGCTCCAAGACATACCTCTAAATCTACTGTCTGTTTTTTGAAAAAAATCGAAAGTTAGTTCCAGAATCAAACTATTCCTCTTAAATGCATCCTATCCAAGTCTCCTGACTTCTCCCCTATGGATTACTGTGCATTTGGACTTTAAAAACAAACTGTTTGTACACGTCATCCCAAAACTTTGGATGGACTCTAAAAGATTGTGAAATACGAATGGAACAATATAAGTCTTGATGTTTCAAGAAAAATACTTTTATTTTTTAAATCATAATGAAGATGACAGTTCAAAGAGAGCGCAATAAGAGTTACAAAAATATGCGAACACGATCTGTGTATGTATATACACACACAGACAGACACATATTACAGTGGTGTGGTATTTCTATAACGTGTAAGAATTCACACAAAATAACTCAGCTTATAATAAAATTTCTCTACATCTGTATTTGATAAGAATATATATTAAATTAAATTCCAAAATACTTTAATTATTTATATTCTTAAATATATTTTTCTGCAAAACATCCCTGTGTATTTTTTCAAATTAATATATTAAACAATTATTCATGTCAGAGTTTTTTATATGTTTTCTGTTCTAAAATAAATTATTCCTGGAATGAGATATTTAGTTGAATAGTCGTAATTCGGCCTAAATTTCAATATTTCTTAATATTGGTATGCAGAAATAATATTTTTTTGTATTAAATAATTTTATTAGAATCGAATATAAAAATCTAAATAATTTACAAAAGAAGTTACCCTAAAGAAATAAATTAATGTTGGAGGAATATAAGTTATAGTAACTTTAATAGAGATTATATTATTAATGTGTCAAATGTTAACTATTTTGTACAGATATTTTAGTAGAAATCGAAACGTTTCTTACTATTTTCATCACATATTATTTATATATTATTGCATAAAAATTTGATACGTGGAGTGTATAACTATAATTCTTTCTCGGAATTTTAGTCCAGTGTCTCCTTAAAGAAACAATCTTAAAAAGAAGAGATTGAGTGGTGAAAAGAGAATAAACAAACATGTTCTTTCATGGTAAGAAAACCTTCAATTTAAGCTCCCAATACATTGGACTAAAAAAGTGCAGCTATAAAATAACAAATCATTCGAACCCCATAAGACATCAAATAAATCTTCCGTATTCCCCTCCTCCTAAATAAAATTTTTTTGTCAAGGAAGAAGATTCGATCAATTGGTCACCCAGTGAGTGCATTACTATCAAGCATTTCGGGAAATGTTGGATTGGTATGAAGTCTTTGGTATGAAAGCATGGCCTTTATTTCGATTCTTTTTATGAAGACCAATAATCAATATATTTCTTAATTTTCTTTTGTAATTGATAAGTCTCCTGCGTGAGCTAAGTTACTTATAAAAACATTTTGAACTGTTTTTATTATTTGTCTCACACAGCATCTAAAATTTTATTGAAATTCTTATTTTTAAAATGTATTTATTCACAAAACATTCTATCATTTGGTGAAAACATTGGAAATATTAAAAATGCTTATTACTTTTATGAAATAAATAGTTCAATTATTGTTCTCTTAATATAGTAATAAAAATATATAATACTTCAGGGGATAAAGATTAAGAAATGACAGCAAAACTGCTGTATTTACAATTTTTTTCGAATTTATAAAATTGGATTTAGCTGTTTATATGCATTAATGGGTTCGTTAACCATTGAACTTAATTTTCATTTGTTTTACTTAATTATAATTTCAGATCATTAACATTTGCGTACTTAAATTCAGAGCTTTATCCTGCATCATTACACTAATGGCTGATGTTCTAGTTAAACATTGCTGACTTGTTTTGTATTAGTATTTTACATTTTTTATTATAATACCAAATTTTAGGCCAAATCATAATTTCAAATTCTATTCTGTTTTTAAATCTTTTGAAACATTTTTAAACATATTATCAATGAGAAAATTTAAACAATGAAGTTTAAATGGAAATATTGATAATTGCAAACAATTCGACATTTTTATTTGCTGAACAGTCTAATTACATAATATGATTATCTATTTCCTTATGAAGGTAGCATATTTCATAAAACAAATATATTTCATACAAAATTAAATAATTCAACTTTTCAACTAACAGATTCTTCATATCTCTTTGGAAACCAGACCAATAAATTAAAATAATTAGATAATGCGTTCTCTAGATAAAATAATTGTTATAACTCACAAACTTGAAAAATTGTAATAAATTTGTTTATTACGAACCTATGATACATCAGTTAATATTCATAACATATTACTCAATTTTATTAAATGCAGTTTTAAATAAAAATCTAATTTAATTTTTGCTACACAAATTTCCAATATTCTGGCCACAAATATTTTCATATAACAATAATGAAGGAAGTCATTAATTTATTAAATAGAAAAAAATGCTTTACATTGATAATAAGAATATATTTCGCAACAGTTATGGTATTATTCATTTATTCCTTAAACGTATTAATCAAAATATAATCATTACTCTTATTTATATCATCTTTTACTTTTTACTAAACTTATTGAAAATATTATGCCTTCTGTTATTTTTTGCACAACTTGATTTATATATTTTGTTTCTTTATATTTTATTTTATGATAAAGTTTATTTCTTTATAATGTAATAGACAAATATTAATATACATTTCTCATAAATATTTTGTTTGTTTAATGATAAACACTAAAAATTAGTGCTTATTTTATTTAATACTAGTCATATATTATGATATTTGTATAACAAATATTATATAACATAACAAATATGATAAATATTATGATTAAATAAAATTTTATTATTAAAACTTAGATATTCTTTCAAACTGAACTCATTATAAAAAAAAAGTAAAAAATCTTTTTTTTTCTGTAATAACTGAACATATAATTTTTCTTTTTTGATCCAATAAATTAAGTTATACCTTTGTGTTTATATTATTCATTTAATAATTATTTACGTATCTCATGCGTTTTTCTGAATTCATTTTATTTAAAACAAATGATACGAAGTCCTATTTACAATACAAATCTTAAATATTTATTTTTGTTACAGCATTTCTAGTTATTGCTTCTAAACATACATTTATATATATCCAACATGAAAACAAATTTGATAAAGTACTTGATAATCGATTGTTTATGCTAAATATACTTATAAAAAATCAAATTCTTTTAATTTTATAATTAGTAAATTATTACGAAAGATAATTATTCATATAATATAGATTTAATTTTAAATCGATAATTATTTCGTGCATTTTGAGAAAAATTGCTATAATATACGCAAATAACGAAACATTAAAACGAAAAAAGAATCTGAAAATAATAAAACTCAAATAAATGTGTCTGATTATACATAATTTGTAAGAAATATGTATTTTATCTGATACATTTCTTAGTTTTGTAATTCATATGGATATTCAGTAAAAACATGAATATTACGATGTAAAAAAGAAGTGAACTGTTAGTTTAACATGTGAGGCATCCATAACCTACGTCAACGCATTTCTTTTTAAAGTTGTATAAACAGTCTGAAATCTTTTTTTAAATTTTATTACAAAATATATAAATATTGGTAACAGTTCTTGACAAAAATTAGAATTATTTTATTTATTTAGAAAAATGATAGTTAAAAAAGCGCCTCTTTGAATTCGGTAATACATTTTATAAATATATACATAATGTAAGAAAATATTTGATATAATTGAATGTTGATACAATTATACAAATATTTGCGACAATTTTATACTAATGGTCTTTGGAAAAAAAACTGCTGAAAATAATCTGAGAGCTTTATTTATTACACTTTTCATATTATAATTATTTGTAAAAATAAAAATAATATTCTCAAAAGAATATAAAAGTAAAAAGACGAAGGAAGGGTTTTAATCTCAAAGCTAGAGCAAAATAACAAAATTAGGAAATTTACATAAGTAATATTAAATATAATTTTTAATGGTTACAAAGAATTTCATTGATATTAATGACAAATTGTGTTGTTAAAAAATCCGATGAGTTAAAAACCTGAAATACACTTTTTCTTTCAAAAATACCTGGTTAGAATAAGTACATATGTCTTAGCTAAGTTTATTTTTATGGCGAAATTATTTGCAAACTTTTATTATAATGATCATAATGGATTAGTGTACCTTATTGAGATTTCTTTTTAATTACCATCAAAGTAATCATGAAAAACATAATTCAGATTCAAATATTATATATTAATATAATAAATATTTAATAAGAAATGTCTCATATCCACGTTAAATTAAAGTCAATATTTGCGAAAGAAGTTGGGTAGTTTGATTAACCAATACAGAATTCTTTTTTTAAAATAAATATGGCTTAAAACTTTTTTTTTTACTTTATATAGTTATTGGGAAAATGTATATTAAAGTATGCGTGCCAAGCACGTTAAAATATTACTTACACTTGATATTAACAACTATGATATGAAGCATTTTTAATAATTATTTATGGATAAACATATATATTAATGTTAAAAGTACTACTTTATTATAAATACTTTTTGTGAGTATGATAGTAATATTATAATTTAAACACGTATTGTTTATATTCTACAAGAAAATAATCCCATTGAGTTCGTAATAGTTAGCTTTATTCCAAATCCGCAAAAAGGTTCATTGAAAAGTTAATAAAATATTTAATGATCAAAACTATAAAGATCAAATGATCAGCTCTTAATCTATTATGTGTTTCTATTATCTTTTTAATTTACCAAATTTAAAAAAAAACAGTATATTATTAATTTATCCATTTTTTATGATATTTTTATCAAAAGTAACTTAGTTAAATCCTTCTAATTTCTGTATCATGATTGGTAGTAAATGATCAAACTAAACAGCAATATATAGTAGTTTGTAAACAATATATGATAATGATTGCCACCTACATACCAAAACAATAATAATAATTAATAATAAATTAGTTTTAGTATGTGATGGGAAAAATAGAAATTACATTCATCTTTAAAAATTTTGATAAAAGTACTGGAATTATAAACAATAAATTCAAATGCCCTATTTTATAAAAAAAAAATTTTCTTAAGTGCAAAAAAATGTTGATTTGAAGTGAAATTCAAATAATTAATAAAGTTATGAAACTTGAATAGTCCAGTAAAGCTAATAATATAAAAATAATAAATATTTTAATTATATTTTACTAAATTCTAATTATTTTAGATGAACATACACAGTTAATCTTACGTTATCAAATTTTTTAATTTCTAAATAGCTTTCAATAGGAACATTTTATACTACAAAATTGGAATAAATGAAATTCGAAATATGAGTTAAAATATAATTCGTACTAAAAATGTTTCTTATAGAGGGAGGTAAAATCAACTGCATTATAATCTTCAGAAATTATAATTTATATACACATGGTATGCTTTTTATAATATCTCAGTATTTCTGCTTGTGTTTAATGAAATGTCATGAATGTTTCAAAGTAGAATCAATGGGTTGAGGATAATCACATGATACGTATTGTTGTATTCAATGTACATTAAATGTAGCTGATAATAGAAACATATTATCTTAATAGCTATAATGGGTCTTAAATTCAAGTCACTTAATCTGAGAAAAGCATAAGATCATCTTCAAGGTAATAATTGTCTACCAGAACCGCTTAGAGGCGTTCATAGCAGTTTTGTTTTCCAGCTTAGTGACAATACCTTCAACAATCCATGACACTGAATCATATAAATGAGTGTCTTAGTGGCATGATCAGCAACAAATTAATTCAAATTATTTCCCTCATAAAAACATTATTCTTAAAAAAAATTCAGATGAAAAATTCTTGAGTATATTTATTAAAATTTCTATAAATATCTAATTTGCATCAAGTATAATGGCAAGGTTAAAATCTATAGCAATTTTCTTTTTTATTATATTTCAAATTAAATATAAATTTTTAATTTATAAAAGTAAACATGTTAACTTACATTAAAATAACATTGAAATAATTTCAGTGTTTTTTTTTTTTTTATTTGAGATACTTGAACATAACATGCAGCCTCTAAAAAGAGTTTGATATAGATATTTCATGATAAGTGATGCACGTATTGTAAGCATTTTATATTTAAGTATGTTCGTTTGTATAACATATTATTCTCATACTTTCATACATTTTATGTAATTTTGATTAATTTTTAGTTATCATTTGTTATGCATATCAGTGGTATGTATTCGTAATTTATTAAATTAAAAAACTATCTAATTACTTCGAAATTTTTAGATTTATCATGCCTAAAGTAATCATAAAGAGCAAACCATTCATTTTTATTTTATTTTGTAAAAAAAAACTATAAATCCATTTAATCATAATTAAAAACTCTTTCTAAATTTTTTTTGTCAAAAAATTATTAAAATTTCTTTATTATAATTTCCTAGATATTATTTTAATTATGTCCACAAATTAACGATTTAATTGTATTTATGAAAATATATCATTTTTATTTTACATCATAAAAACAGAAGATAGGAATTTTTAATCAATTTAGAAAGTTAATCTGCATTAGTTGCTGCTAATGTAAAAATAAGTTTTGAGAATATTTGCTGTTTCTTTATTATAATTTATATTTAAGTTAACCACCCTTTTCTCTCTAATCTCTTACTTCATTTATATTCAATTTCTCAACCATACTGATTAAATTTAAACTCAGAACTTATCGTATAATTAAATACAGATTTAATTTCCAAATCTGATTTTTAAATTTGAAATTAAGTACACAGAGAAAGCGGTTTAACTTAATTATTGAAATCTATCAAGTAAAATAATCTTAGTTACCTTTAGAATTCATTATGGGAATTAGAGTCTTCAAATAAGTTAAATAAGTAAGATTTAGTTGATTGGTTTCATTGACAATTAATCTTATTTCCTTTTCACAATAAACATTGCTTTCTACGTTTATGATTAAGTTTTAATTACTTTTATTCAAATTTTAATAATTTATCTTACATGTTCCAAATCTGTTATATGTATTTCTTTTATAAATTGTAATGTTAACATAAAAATATGAATAATGCATTGAAAATATTATCAATTAAAAATAATTTTTATACAGATTATGTCTTTTATAATATATTTGCTTGAAAATTAATTATAAGATTAAGAAGGGTTCTTTTTAATTTAATGAATTCTTCCACAACAAAATCCACCTACAAGTAATTTTGTTTAATTTATTTTTAAGAATTGTAATTTTTCATGTAATTGTTTTTTTTTTATTTACCTCACGAAAAATTGATCTGTGGGTAAATATTTATTTTAAACTGAATAAAAAGTAATTTAAAATTAGATGAATAATATTATTTAATTATTCGATAAATATTGTATTTAGTTTTTAATTTCAAAGGATATTAATTCTACATAATCAATATACATTGCTGTTGTTGTTTCTAATCCCAGGACCAAGTAGCAGAGCTAAACAATCTCCATAAATGCGAATATGCCTAAAAAATCTAAAACAGTTGGGGGTCTCGAAGGGCATCAGATTTGTTAAATTCCAAGCAAATCAAAATATATGCAGGGAATGATGTCAGCTGAACACCAGTGGCATTCAGGGAATATTTTTATCCTGCCGAAAATTGAGGGCTCTCGTATGAACACTCAGAAATTGCGATAAAAAAGTTTGATGAGATCTCGGTCTAAAAAGAAAAGATCCTTCGGAAATTTTTTACAAAATACCATGAGTTGTTTATAGAAAATATTTTTCAAATTTATACAAAGTACACTTTTGATTACAAGCCTTTTTATTTGCCACTAAATTTAACAGCATAAATTAAACAAGCGTTTATTTTTTATAGTGAAAAATCTTACTTTTAAAGTCTTAATTTTTTTAATAACGGTGTGCACTGGGTGAATAACCATTCACCACAACAATGCCGGGAACTGGTACTCATTTATCGTTACTCGGTGGGCACCTATGAACCATGTCACGGAAGCTAGTAGCATTACTCAAGTCACACCACCATGAAACCACTTATAGAGTGGGCCACATTCATACACTATGTCATGAATGTACAAGACACACAGAGAAAGAGAAAATATATCCATCCTAAGACGTGATTGAAACCCAGGTCCTCCCCATCCGTATTCAAGTATGCTTGCTGACCACTAGACAGGTGGTTGGTAGTCTGAAATTTGTGTTTATAGTCAAAAAATAAATCCAAAAGTAACTAAGAATATTATACTGAAATGGTAAATCGAATAAAATCATTTGTAAAATACAAAATTAACAGAAATATAATATAGTAGGAACGTATAGTTTGCAAACTTTTTCAACAATGAATTAATTTTGCTTTAGTTTATCCATAAATAATTCTTAAATTTCAAATGATACATAATCTGCAATTTCTTATAATAAAAATTGTATTAAATCTTCGGACAGATTTCTAAGTTGGATAATTTAACTAACATTTTTTTAATTTCTTAGTAAAACCACCTCAAATACTAAACTGTTATGTACCTTAACTTTCAAACACAATTTATTTTTTTTATACCTCTAAAAATATTCAAAAGAATAAACTAGGCAAATATTTCTAAATAATGGATTATTAGAAATGTTTAATTTTGATTTTGTACTCCTAAAAGTTTAAATTTTTCATTTTAGCTAGATATAATATATTATTATATAATTAAGAGAAAAATAAGGATCAAATGGGACAAAAAAATCTGTAAAATCACCGGATTTAGAACTAAAGTTGTTGAAGAACACTGATCTATACCATTTAAAGGAATACTTATTGAAGTTATTGAACAAAGATTGGCATATAACTCTTCCACTACCATTCAATTGCCCTTCTTGTAACAAATATTACAATTATATTCCAGTCACAAATTATTTGTTTTAAGCAAATGTAAGTAAAAATATAGATACATAAATAAAAATTCTGAATTATATGCAGAAGATTATTTTTAATACTTGCATCAGTTTTCGATGTTTTCAATAAATACTGCTTTATTTAACTTGATATTGCTTAAATTTCGTATTATATGAAAAAGTAAGGTAAAACATAACAGTTTTAAAATATTTTCTGAAGCAAATAGTATTAAAATCTTATGTTTTTGGTCAATCGAAAGTATGAATCGTTTGACAGAACTAAGAACTTAGTATTCTAAAAAACAGAAAATATTTCAAATAGTACATAAATTTTCAACATAGTTAACAGTTTCGTGTTAATGATTACATAATCTTTAATTGCAAATCAATCAGAAACACAATATTTATTATTTAAGGCAACATACATTCATTGAAAAATTGCTTGAAGTATACATCAAAAATGTTATGGAATTTTTAACATAAAAAAATTTAAATAAAGTTTCAATTTTCATTTATTTTCCTTTTTAAAAGCAAACAACATGAAAAAACTTTCAATTTAAATAAAATAAATCTAAGATTTAAGCTTTAATTTAGTGTAATTTCCTCCCCTCAAATGTTTTATTCTTAAAATAATGTTCAGAAAGGTTTAAAAAAAAAAAAAAAAAAAAAAAAAAAAAAAAAAAAAAAAAAAACTTCATTTAAGCTTCTTGTTTCCTAATGAAAACTAAGTAAGTTTTAAGGCAAAAAATATTACGTTCTCTTAATGTTACACATTAAGTTTCAATTTCGTAACTCTAATTTCAAAGAATTTTTGTATAGTATAAAAGGTTTTTAATTCTCTACTTTAATAGTTCTGCTAAAATGTTAAAATCTGGAATCACTGTAAATGTTTATTGCTCTGCTGGGGAAGAAATAGCATTAGAATAGTTTTAAAGGTAATATAAGTATTTTTGAAGTTAACCATATTCAGTTTTAAAAAATTAGTATAAAACTCATTTTTATTAAATGTTCTTTTGTTAAGAAAAAATATTTTATAATAACTAAACAAGTTACAAAAATGACATTTGATGAATTTTTCCTCTTTAGAAGGACTAAATTTAATACGTCAAGGTATTTTTCTGTTTAGAAAAATTCTCCGAATGTATGATTAGCATCATCAGCTCTTAACATTTCTTTTTTTAGCTACAAGTTTCAGAAATTTATTTTGGTAACTCGTTAAATAGAATAGCTTAAAACTTCATTGAAGTTAAATCTGCAATGGTCTTACAATATTTAAAAAATATCTATTAATAAAAAAATAATATAAAATTAATTATTCATTATATATATATATATATATATATATATATATATATAATGTATATATATAAATAATATAATAATGAATTTCATATTATTTTTTTATTAATATCTATTTTTTAATTATTGTAAGACGATTGCAGATTTAACTTCAATGAAGTTTTAAACTATTCTATTTAACGAGTTACTAAAATAAATTTCTGTAGGTTGTAGCTAAAAAAAGAAATGTTAAGAGCTGATAATGCTAATCATACATTCGGAGAATTTTTCTGAACAGAAAAATACCTTGACTTATTATATCATATATATATATATATATATATGACTACCATACTTTCTCTAAATAAAGGAATATATTTCTTCTCTCAGTAAAAAACTATATTAAAAAAAGTTCTTTTTTACATTTGATCCCGAGTTCAAAGTTTCTATAACTTCTTAAGTTAAGATATCTTTCACAAAATTATATTTTTTATTTTATTTCCTAATATATACAACAGTAGAGAACACTGTAGCATAATTAAAAGGATTTTTCGTACCCTTGTTATAACTCTTACATAATTAACATATATGAGAAAAATAATTTGCATTGTTTTAATAGTAATGAATTTTAAAAAAAATGTAAAAGCTATCATAATTTTATTCTAAAAATGCACTATTATTAGAATTAACCAACAAGCGAAAAGAATTTACGATAATGCAAAGACATTTTTCCATTGCCTAATGTTATTGTGTCTAATGACTTTTCTTGAAGAATATTCTCATAAATCTTATATTTGGGATTATAATGCAATCTTTAAGATTTTGCTATCATATCTGATAGAAGCGTCGTATTCGCCAAACAAAGTGATACCGAGTTCAAGGAATATTTTCACAAATTTCATGTAATTTTGAGCATTTCAAAAGAGGGGAAGAAAACATTTGGTCGTTTGTTTCATTCTTGGTCCATTAATTATGTCATTAATCACATTTTTATCAAAC
>JAPDSC010086605.1:0-16731 GCA_026290005.1 Latrodectus geometricus | reverse complement strand
CAATAATAAACGAATCAACAAAAACTACTTTTTGTTTTCGAAAATTTCAGAAAACACAAGTATAAGTATCTCTCTGGAAAAAATTATACTTCAAAATATATCCAATAATGAAAAAAAAAAACATAGTCAAAATTACCCTTAATATTATTTTAATTCAAAAAATATTGAAAAGTATCGAGAAAATGCTAATTTTTCAGCTCCATTAATATTTTTAAGATAGTTAATTAAGCACTTTAATATATATTCATTTAAATGCTTCAATTTAAATTTACTTCTAATGTATGTGTGTGAAGAGATTTTCTGTGTGAAATACTGATTCTTCAAAGAATTATTTTGAAATTCCTTTTATATATTTTTCCTTTATAATGAGCTTTTTTCTTTTTAAAATGTTAAGTGAATCTTAATAGTCTTGAAGAGCTTCCAGAAGCAATGCATAGAAATTTGACAAGCTCCTATAAAGCTTCTTTTTAAACCCTCAAAAAATGTTTTAAGATGAAATTTTCAAAAGTTCTAGAAACTAAGTCTCTTGAAGCTTGTTATTAGAACACACATAAAACCGAAGAAAATTTTTTTTCTCAAAAATTTTCTTAGGATGCAGAACTTTAATGAATTAAATATAAATATAAGGTAACAATTTGAGTTATGCGAATTCCACATATTCTCGAATATCAGTGCGAATTTGACGAAACTTCAATATTAATATTAAAAAGTGAAAAATCTTTTGTTCAAATTTAGTAAAATTCTTTTTTTTACTATATTTATGATATAAACTGGTTATCTTACAAAAGTATGTACTTAAATATTTAATTAAATAATTTAAAAAAATTGTGAGAATAAAATGTTTAGAAAGTTAAGTAATATATAAATGCTTAAAATAAATAGTTATGTTAAAATTAAAATTCAGGGATGATAAAAGTACACTTTAAATATTGAAAAATATTTCATCCCTTGAAAAATATTATCTTTATTTTTAGCTTAATTATACATTTATGTATAATTTAATAGATAAAAACTATTTGAATTAAGTCCCCGTGAAAAATATGATTGTTTTAACACTGTTAGATAGTTTTATTTGATTAAAAAAACTTTCAACTTTACAAAAAGTAAGAAGAAAGAAATTAAAAGAAATGCCAGTAATATTTTTAATATTTATTAATTTGCAATTTATTAAAGTGCATATAACTATTGTGTATCTACATTGCAATACTTGGAAACGTACAAAATTTAGATTGTTTGAAGGAATTATTTCTATTTAATTTCGTATATATTGCAGCGTTATGAGTCTATTTATAAGATAAGCACAGCACATAAAATTAAATTTATTCTTAAAAGAAAGTTGATAAAAATTTAGTTATGTATATCCCATAAAATACATGAAATAATGCACCCCCATTTCCTTTAAAATAGCATGTATAATTTCCAGAAAAACATAAAATAGTGTTAAAACACCTAATAAATATACCAGATATGCAGAATATCTGTAGAGATTTTACTCTTGAGTATTTCCACAAATGTAATTACAGTTTTGCTTTGAAAATTCAAAAATTAATTTTAATTTTAAACTAAATTTTTAATAAATGTTTTTTTTACTAATCACAGAATTTAACCTTTCATGCAATATCTCAAATATCTATCAATAGTTTTAAAAATATATTTCATATGTATCAATATATCACATAAAAATCATTTCTAGAATATTATGTTTAGCTTTGCTGAGAGATCGGATTACTGTCAACTCATATTAAATTAAAGAAGAAATTTAATTGAATATCACACAATATATAGGTTGTTTGATAATTTTTATTATCTATATCCATCTAAAATTCAAAAATCTTTAATAATTTATTTCTCAATTAAGCATAAAACACCTTGTCCTATTACCTTCAAGCTGGATGATGTCAATAGTTGGGCACTTATAAATTTAGAAAATTTAATAGAAATAAAGATGAATTCCTATTTCAACAAATTTGAATTAAAAATTTCAATTAAAAACTATGCTGTTTAGAAGTTTAATATTTAAATTTAAAAGAATAAATATGCATTAGAGATGCATATATTAATTTAACTATTAGAGCTATTTAACATTCAAAACTTTAATTCTAAGATAAAGAGTAAACTTGATATGATACAAGTGCGTTGATAAATTTCCAATATAAATATGTTTTCAAATAAATTACTTATTAAGTAAATTGCTTGCATTCAATGTATTAATCAGAATAACAATTCCTTAATATTTTAATTATTCAATTTTTAAGAAAATTATTTCAGAGCTGAATTATACATTACAAAATAGTTATAAATAGAGCAATTCTTAATGTAATTAAGAATAAAAAAGAATAAGGTTAAATATGATGGTGTTAAA
Source organism: Latrodectus geometricus (assembly GCA_026290005.1). Taxonomy (NCBI): domain Eukaryota; kingdom Metazoa; phylum Arthropoda; class Arachnida; order Araneae; family Theridiidae; genus Latrodectus; species Latrodectus geometricus. The sequence continues at coordinate 14,369 of JAPDSC010086605.1, read as the reverse complement.
ATTATCTAAAGATTATCCAATATGCTTTGCAGTGTGAATAATAAATTTAATGCAATAAAATGATACTTATTTTCCAAATAAACTCAGCAAAACGTTAATTTTTCTAAATATTGTCAAACAATTTTATTACAACTAATGTAAAATTAAATTTGTTTTAATAATTATTTAACATAGTTAATTTTATATTTTAAAATATATTATAATAATTTAATATATTTAATTTAATACTTTAAATATCATTTAACATTTTTAAGAAATGCTTTAAGTGATTAAAAACTGAATTTTGATTAACAATTTGAAAAATATTTCCTTATTTCTTGTTTACTAAATTAATCATTCAAATGCCCGACAATTTTATTATTAATCTTTTTATTTCTGATACCAAATTATATATTATAGAATACAATTTTTTAAATACTAAATATAGTGATTATTAATGAAAGAAAATAGTGAGATTCATTCAACATTAAAACTTGATAAAACAATAATAACAAAAATACTTAAAAATATTATTTCTTATTGCTTGATGAACGTCGAGTATATTAAATAAACGTATTACTACCATTTTTCTAGTTAAAGAAAACTATAATGTGTACAAAAAATTTGCTTCAGATTATAGTGTTCCAAAACCTTACCAAAATATTTGCCAAAAAATTTTCCTCATTAAAAAACTCGTGATAATTTTTGAATGTTTGTACTTCACAATAAATTTACATAGTTTCATTTCACGAGTTTCTTTAAACTGCTTGTGACAAAGTAATAAAATAACGTTTGCAGAATTACAAGGCCTATTATTCTGAAATATTAAAAAGTTACAGAGTATTCAACGTTTTTCAGTAAAAACATTTTCTATCCCATTGAAAGAAGACGATGAAGAAAAGTTAAATCATAAAAGAGAATTCAACAGCAACATCTACAAAAGAAAGAACATTTAATTAAAATTTTGTTGCATTGTGTGCTTCTCTCAAAGATTTACTTTCGAGAAAAAGTTTCTTTTTAGTGTTATAAATACTAATATCTTTTTGAAAGAACAAATAAAGCGTGAAATTCTTTTTATTATTGCTTTCTTAAACCTTACTTACCTTAAAAAGAAATGCATAATTAGATGCATAGCTTAAAGATGTCATTCTTTTAATTTATATTTAAATTAGAATTATCGAAAGAAACTTTTTCCCATATTAATTAAATCTACTTTATTCTGTTATAATGAACTTAATCTCATTATACTTTAATTACTATAAGATTTAGAGTACATTCATTAAATATATTTTGATGTTTATAGGAAATTTACTTCTTTTTTTAAAAACCAAATTGTTTTTAATATTAAGGAATAATACAATTACTTTTAATTAAAATTTCGTAACACTAATTGTTGTCTATTTTTGAAATATTTAAGATTAAAAATAGAAAAAGACTTTCAATATTTTAATACAAATTGAAATTAAATATTTTGTAAAACATAATAAAAAATATTTCTGTTTCACTCATATATTTTGTAAATTTTATTAAAAACAATGGATAGAAAAAGGAATAATAAATCTTACTCATTTCTTAATTATTAAAACTATTTGATAGTTAAGGAATAAATCCTGCAAGGGCATATCCTTTTATTTATTAAAATATAGTTAAATTAAAAAAATTTATACACTTCTACGCATTAATAATTGCTAATACTACACATTAATAATTGTACTTACTCTATTAATTTACTTGCAGAATTAAATTTTTCGAATGAATTAAGTTTTTATTTTGTGACATATTTATTAAAATATATGATATTATTATCAAATATTAGGTTAAAAATAGAAACTAAGAATATCTATGCTTAAGTTATTTTTTTAAAAATATCTTTAGAAGATTTCTTCTATTTTGTGCTCCGATTCTCATTTTTCTCTGTCTGCTTTTATCGTAGTTTTAGGAATGTTATGATAAAGCAATGTTTCCCATTATAAGCAAAATGTGGAGATCGTATTGTAAAAAAAATAAGATTTAGTAAATATTTGCGAAATCGAGCTAGACATTTAGACTACAAAAATGTTATACATTATTCAAAACTGATTTTAATACTAAAAACTTATGGCATTTATTTATGATCTATACTGTAAAATAAATAAGATTTTAAACGGAAAGCAGTCATGGATGATTACGCGAATTTGTATATTAATACTTTGGGTATATGCTTTGGAAATCGAAACAAATATACAAGACCCTTAAAAAAGTTTCCTTCATTTATATCGAAAACTTAACAATCGTATAGCAAAACACTCATGTATATATATAACTTCTTACTAATCATGTTAACCGTATTTATTCTTGAAGATTAAATTTTTACACACATATAATTTACTAAACGAGTTATATTGTCTTAGTGTAGGTTTCAAATTAGAGTTTTTATGCTATCCATACGAGATATAAAGCCCCATCAACATAAAAATACATTATAAACTTTGTAGAAGAAAAAAAAAGAGGAAATTTAGTTTTTTTTTTAAAGTTTTATCTCAGTCGTTCTATATTAGTAGCAATTTAAAAATGTAATACACTCTTTGATTTTATTCCAATTAAGAATTATAAAGAAAACTTAAGTTTTTAGTGTTGAAAACCTATTTTTGATCATTTACATTTAGATTTGAAATAGCAACTTTTATTTAAACTTACGAGAGTGAATAATTAAAGCAGTTATTGAAATTTAAAAATGGAGGTTGCAATATAAAACAATAAAATAATTTTCATTTTTTATGACAAATCAAACATATAAAGATTGCCGGAAGCATAAAAGATCATCTAAAATATATATAATGAAAATTAAAATATTTATATCTTGATTCACGTTCTTTTTGAAATTGTGACAGAATTACTTCTCCTTATGAATAATTATTTCAAATATATTTTTAAATAATAGGATCCTTACAGGTTAACTTTACCCATAACTCTAGTATTAAAATTTTTCTTAACTATTCAACAAGTTTAAAAAAAATATCTTAGTAATTCCTTAAAATAGTATATTGTAAATAATTAAAATATCATTAACATTTAAGCATTCAAAGAATCTAAAACTATTTCCCTTGAGTGATATAAAACCTCTGTAAAAATAACTTTAAAATAATGAAGAAAGAGGAAAATTTTAGTTAAATTTAATTAAAAGAAGCTTTAGCAATAAATTAACTAGACATAAATAAATTTAATATAGTAAATTTTATTAAAGTTATTTGAATTAAAAAGATCTATAAACAATAGTTCTTTCAAATATTCTGCGCATGAAACGAATTTTACTTCATTCAAACTTTAAAGAGTATTCAAGAATTTTGCTGTTAGAGAAATCTGAATTTGTGTTGAACACAAAAGAGAACTTGTTCAGCTTCTTGAATGTTATTTAGTCACGTAAAAGAATAAAAATTGTAAAAGAAGTGCATTTTGAAAGGAAATAAATTTTTAAGGTTTCTGAGTCTGTGTAGCTGACTTGCTATCTAAAATTTAATTAATTTTAAAATATTTTTAAGTGATTAAAATTATGAAGGAATTAAAAAGATTCATGTTTAGACATCTTCTCTAGTCATACAATTTTTAAAATAATAACTGGCAACTTCAAACAATTCAAACATAATATTATCTGTTCAAATTTTCAACTTATTATTTAAACACAGATTACATATGTAATGAGAGATTATTCAAAAAAGAAATTGAATTTTTCAAATTAACATTTTAAAATCCAGAATCATAAAACAGTACACAGTGAGATAAAATTGCTAATACATGCTTAAAATAATAATTTATGAAAATTTTATAAAAATAGCATGTAAAAATGAATATTATATTATAGCAAAAGTAAAAAACGTAATAAAAATTTATCTGGACATAATGATATACGAAAATTCTCATCACACTGTGATAATCACAATAAAATTAAATTAATCAAAAAATAATATAATGGAAAACGTTTTTCATAAAAAGCTCAACATGTTTGCAGTCTTACAATAGTTACACTTTAAGGAAAGAAGAATAATATGAACAGCACTTCATGATCATACAATGTATGAAAACCAATAAAAAATATAATCAAATGATGTAGCTCTTATTTCGCATATAGATTAATATTGTGAGGAAGAAGGTCATAGGATAAGCAATGAAATTAATTTAAACCCGTTCCTTATAGAATCAATTGAACCAACTTCCCTAATTTGTGCATAATAATCTAATCCTATTTCAAAAATATCGAAGTTTATATTAGTCCTAACATATTTTTTTGCATTGGCGATATTTTGATAAAAATACACTCCATGTTCATCATAGAAATCTAAAAAAATATTAAGTATTCATGAAAATAATTTTTATTGATAGCATTACAATTCAATAATATGCTTAGAATAAGTTAAAATATTGCTTTTAAAATTTTTATCATGATACCCCAGAAATCTTTTCAAACATTGCAAAATAAATGGATGCAGGATTTGCTATAAATTTTTCTTATCTGATACAATAATAATATTAATTGCAATAAATGAATAATGATAAATTTAATAATAAATTCTAAAAAAATAAAATTGAAATGCGAAATCCTATTCTTATAACAAGTATTTTTTATAAGAAGATATATTAGATGCATTATATGTGTCTACATAACGTAGGAAATGAATGAACTATATGAATAGATTATATGAGACATTGGTCCTCTCACATAAGCAATTAGATGATTATAACTGAATCATAAATTTGATTCAATTATAATGTTTTAACGGTTACCCATCAATATTGATTCAATGAAAATTAAATGTGCTTTATTTTGACCATTCATATATTGCAACAATATTTCGTTGATTGATTGATTGTTTAGTAAAAAGTTTCAATAGCTTATTTGTTAATGAATATTAATTAAAATATTTTTAAGTCTTACAAAATTTATAAAATTTCTTGAAGTAGGTCAAGTACTTCAAGATGTTTTTCAAATATTTTGATACGTGCTTTACAAGTAATCAGTTCATGAACGTATTTTGCAAAATCGTCTACATCTCGTAATCGTTATTTTTACTCATCTCAATATTATGATCGTGAATATTCAAGTTAATTCAGTTTTCTCAACTACATTGCTTCAAACAACGTACCATTAACAGTTGTTGTATAATTTGGACATCTACATGCTGTATTAGAATTATTTGTTTTTACAGTGTATGCGGAATATTTTTGCTTATTCAAAAGAATCACTTTCTTTAATTGATTTCGTAGCCTTGAAATGGCATTTCTTGGCACTCGTATAATATCCATTACAATTTTTTTCTTACCTTAATTTAAGATTTCTGGTAATACAATAAAATCAAGAATTATGGTAAATTTTATTGTGATATTTTCAAGTTCCTTTCTAAAATAAAACCTGAACAAAGTAAATGTCACCACTTATAAAAAAGTTTCTGCAAACTTTTAATTTTTGCCATTATAATCTTTTTTTGCTTTTTGCTATCATAAACTTTGTATATATTTATTTTCTTTTCCTTCGAACTATACATTTATCGCAACGTACGTAAAAGAAGCACGTTATTTTTTACAATAACTATTGAATTTCTTTTGTTCTTACACTAACGAAATTAATCTGCAGAAATAGTTTTTACTTTTGACTAGCAGACTAACTTATTCCGATTAATAAACTAATTTATTGTCTCTTTTCTTTCAGCTTCCTTCCTCCTTTTTGTATTTTGATAGACATTTAGAAAATATGTAAAATTTATCAAGGAAACTTTTTAATTTATATGTATAAACTTTCTAATTTATTTTTTATTTTTATAAATTTTGTTCCTTATTGTCTATTATAATTTGCATTTCAAACTTTTTAAAATTGTCCTTTTTCCTCTTTCACAATACCTTGATAATTCATTTACCAGTTCTTTTTAGACTTTAGTAGGTTTTTTAATCATACACAATGGGCTAGAGAAGTCACATTAATGGCTTCGATGTAGTTCTAATTTTTACTTCTAGATGTCACTTCTTTATTGCATGTTAGGTTTTCAACTAGGGATGGGGTGATTTGTTATTTCATGTTTGCAGACCTGGAAATTATGCACACGGGTTTCATTTGCAAATTTCAAATTCAATAAAAATGAAGAATAGCTTCAATTTTCCATATTTTAGCTATATTTTGGATTTAATCACACAATTATTCATATAAATATCACTTTCAATGAGCTTTGGCTATAGCAGGTAACTTCCAGATACAATGTCGATAGAATTTAGGATAAAAAATATTCAACAAAATTTATTGATTATTAATATTTGCAGAAGAATCAAAACATACGATTTAGCTTATAAAAACTAGGAATCAAGCACATTTGCCATTAGTTCAGTGCAAATTTGTAATTGCAGAATAAAAATATTCCCTTATTTAAAAACATAAAGTCTGAAATAACTATCCACATACATCTACATTTATTTCAAAATTAAATGCGTTTAAAAAATTAAACAGAGTGAATAATTAAGAAGTTTCAAAATTGAATGCAATTTTGAAAATAATAAGTATATAACGAACATATTTTAAGATTTTGTTATCAATTCATACATTTGAGACTTCGGCTTCAGGATATAAATTAAGAATTGAAATTTCTTAAAAAATGAAATCTTTTCCATATAATTTTAAGTTTACGTTGAATAATTTGCTATTACCATAGGACTGAGATTCGAACGTGATTGAAAGAATCGGAAAACAATTTTGAAAACCGATTAATATCCATGCTTTGCAATAAAAGTTTGGAATAACATTAACCACTGTATTAAATTGTTTTGATTAAAAGTAATTTTTGAATATTTACATAGTTAATTTATTAAATTATCTTGAGCTAAAGACAGATATGTGAACATGATACATTTATACACATCTATGGAGTTATGAAGCAATTCCTTTCGGTATAGTTTCAATAATAATCAAACAGGCTTCCACTTTACACTCTTATAAAATTTAGCTTCAACAAAGATAAAATATAGATTTTGGGAAATAGAAAGTATTCACACCTGTGATAAATAAGGATATTTTTAAAAAGGGTAAAAATTACGATTTTTATTCTTGTAAAGGAAAAGGGTTCAACGGGACCTATTTCCTATACAAGGTTCTGGCAACATATGCAACTGCAAAACCCCAAAACTATTGAAAGTACATTCATTACTTTATGATGATAATATAAAATGAGTTTACTACATCTCTCTTAATACATTTTTTTTCTGATAGAAAAAGTAGTTTCCTAAACTTCCTACTATCAGATGATTTGTTTCCTTCTCCATACGGTTCATAAGCACGTTTGTTAATTACCATTTTTCTGTAGAGTGGATTATTCTATTTCATAATTCTACGCGAATGAAAAATCTCTTGCTTACATCATTTTGCGAAAAATCATGAGCTAAGCCATTACTTCTGTTATACTTTGAAAACCCAGTCTGTAGACCTTATTCCGATAATTATTGATTGTGATGTTACTTGTTGTGTCACCGCTGCCATTATAGTTTAACCTCATTTGAAATACTAAAATTTTCTGTTTAAATGACCATATCCATAGTTTTTCTGTATCATATTTTCCCAATAGTATCTTTTGAAAGCAAAAATTATTAAAATCTGCATGTTTAGAGGATTTGTCATGAAGACTAGTAAATTATAAGGTTTATATAATTTTTCAATTAAATAAATTGACTTTCATTACTATTTTTGAAATTGTTTTAGCATTTTAATAAAAAAATGTTAATTCAAGAGTTAGAACCGATTTGAGCAAGCATTACATCAGAAAGCTTCAAAAGCTTAACAAAACTCTACGTAGGGAAAATAAACTTAAAAACTTCCAAGGACGTAAGATCATCAAACAATAAAAGTACTGAATTTTTAACTTTAAATCAGTTTTTATTTTTCTAATTTTTCTTTTCCCATAATTTTTTCTACACAAATGCAAGCAAAAGCATAGTTCGCCCAAAAATACAATATTAAACTGTTTTCAGATGTTCATTTCCATAGTTTGTTGCGTCGTAATAACCACAAATACCATCAATTTAAATCCAAAAGCAATGGATGTTTTATAAACTTTTCACTGTATTAACAATAATGTTGAATAATTAGTAAAATCACCGATTGTTGTACTAAAAAAAAATTTCATTGTGTTTGTTTTGCAGCTGTTACAGAATATTTAATCAATGGAACGCCCACAATAAGGTCCAGAATACTCCAGTCAGTTAGTTCTTCATAATCATTGAACTGATTCCATAATCAATAAATATTTAATTGATTACATCCGTCATGATGGCTGATTTCTTGTAAGCACAATCTATAGTGTTAGATAGTTACTAATTTTATCTCGGTCGAATTCAGTAACTTAGTCATTATGCCCGCAACAAAATGTTCTACGACACATATTGTAGCTACAGATTCAAAATAACGCTTTAGGAAGAATAAAAATTATTATAATCGACAAAATTTCCTCACATTCTTTAAGTTTGTAAGTGGTACTCAAATTACTCAAGGTGTGAGTGTGAGTAGAAATTCTAGACACAGTTATATATGAATGATGCACATTTCAGTCGGCTTAAACTTTTGCTTCTGATAAGTGCATTTTTAATGACCTGCAGTCTTATAAATTGGTAGTCAAAAATCTTGGAAGTAGACGTTTAAATTTTTTTCAATAGAAGTACTTTGTTTGAAACCAAGTTTAAAATTCAATTTCTAATTATAAAATGTTTGATTGTCTGCTAAAATTGTTGAGTTGCTATTGCCCAAAATTCTGCGGTATAAAAGTGATTCTTCTTAATTAATACATGATGTTCTTACATGATGTATTATAGAACCTATATGAATTTCATTGATATTATTTTCAATAGTCTTCAAATTTATCTTCTCAGTTGTTTTACATACATAATTTACTTTTAAAACAAGCTTCTTTAATTTACAATCGTAAAAACGTTCATTTCTGCTCATTGAAATTAAAACAATAAAAAAAGTAGAAAATTTTAAGAAATTAATTTCTCCTGTAGTTTTTATCAAATGACTTATCTTTAAAATTACTCGGTGATATCTATAGAAAAGAAGTCCCAGAGATCAATACAAATTTTTTTTAGGTTAGTTAAAAATATCATTTTTATCAATGCTACATATTTTTTTTATCAATGCACAAAATTTTATAGTTTTCAATACTTTTTTTTTTATTTTTCTTATAAAAGCTAGGAATTCTGATTTGATTGAAAAATGTGAATTCCATAAATTGGAATCTTATTTTAGGAAATGGAATTTGTACTTCATAAAATATGGTATAGAGAAGTAGACTTTGTAAGAGATTTTCTTGTCTATAATATGATTTATTATTTATATTATTCTTGGGACTTGAATTTTTCTTCAAATTCAGCATCGAATAATCTCTTTGTAAGCTCAATCCCACGTATACGATAATATCTGCAACATCAAAGCCACAGCTCTTGTTGAGATTCGTAATGAACAAAAACATCCACATTCTATAAAATTTTACGAACTTATTTTAAATAGCATTTTTTGTGGCAGTTAACTCCACTGCACTGAATAAAAGTAACTTAAGGGTTTTATACCCTACAATAATTTTTAATTTCTTTTTTCCCTGGCGAATTCATTTTTCCGCTATTATAATAGTTTTACTCACAAAATCATAACTTTAATATAAAAAAGTATTTTATGTCCAAAGCGATATCATTTCTATTTTACAGATAAGAGCTACTTAGAGAATTTGTTGTCAGAAACTGAGTCATAAAAAATGTTTGACATTATGTTGACTCAAAAAATAAGTTAAGCAGTTTTTAAGTGACATATAAAATATCTTCAACTTATTATTAAGATCTTCTCTGTTAAAGTACATTAATTCTTTTGAATTCAACAAGTACCTTAATTTTTCAGGTTTCTGAGAGGATTAATCCGATTATTGAATAATGTTTTCTGAAAGAACGTTTCGTATATGCCCGCATATCTAATATGTGAACAAACATTTTTGTGCAAAAAAGGTTCATTCAATTTTTCACCGATATCATATGAATGAGTACCTTTTGCACAATAATTTAAAAAAGTATTATAAATTACAATGTTGTAAAGCACGCAAATATGAGAACTTGTTGATTTCATCATTTACTCTGAAATTCATTTTTCACTTAAATAAAAAAAATCTTTTCTGGTTTTAAAATTTGACTTTCGTTATATTCATCGTTTCCTGCTACCAAAATTCAAAAATATTTAATACTTAGTTTCATCTGTTAATTTAAATAAGTTTATTATTTTAAAAAAATAAAGGAATTACATTCCACTTTCATAATTAAAAAAAAATTTCCGAAGGACCCGAACCAATATCTGTGCATAAATAAGCAGAAATGCAATTTCTATTTCCCATTGTTTACCATGGATGGGCTCAAAAATAAAATTTTCCATTCCGAAGAATGATGTAATATCAAAGTCATAGTAAACTATGTGTTCAATCCTATTCTGCTGTAATTAATGCTTAATCAGTTTGATACCATAAACTTCAGGAAATAGTTATTGTACTAGCAAACTAACAGAATATCTTGTCCATCAAGTTACTTATGACTTCATATCAAGCTTCGAAAAGATATGTCCAACAATTAGCTAGCTGCATGAGCCAAGAAAACTTTAATGCGGCATGGATATTTTCTTTGTCATCCTCATTAAGAGGAAAACAAAACTCGTCAATGAATATTTCAATCTCTTAATCACGATCCAGATTCTTCAAGAATGACACCAATAGTAGATTAATGCATATTTTGTAAGGTTAATAACACATACAACATGTCTGATCCCAGAATCACTACTATATCACTTTATAGTATCAGTTACTGAATCTATATGAATTGCAAATGAACTTGAACAGATTATTGCGACGCTATTAATATAAGCTTGTTTGTTATCCTAATTTCAAGAGCCTCTCTAAAATTTACCTTTCAGGTTGCTCTGATTCATTTATTATTACGAAGACCATGACTACAGCAATATTTCGATCAGCTTGTGTCAAATTTACTTCCCGAAGAGTTTTTGATTTACATCTATTCAACTAATCTTTCTGAAGATTTTCAGAATCCTTCATCTATTCATTGAGCTATTAAGTACATTTTAAGACCATATTTAAAATACTACATGTAAGAAAATGGTATTACAGTTCTCTTAGATTCGAATATTTAAATAACTCGTAGATTCGAATATCTATTTTAAATGGTGCTTGATGCACAATTGAAATACGTGCGTTATAGATATTCCCATCAGTCAGTGAACCTGAATTGTTCATATTTTGTGTATCTTGCATTCTCAGCATGACAAGCTCCACACAGTCATACTTTTATTCTTAAATAAAACATAAATAAGCAAATTTTATTGCCAACAAAAAGAGTTTTAAAAAAATTTACTAATGTATAAACATACATGCACGTATCATTCGAAAATAATATAGCTTCCTTTTATATACTTTAGTATAAATCAAAGCAATTTTCGAAAATGAGATTCTCTTAATATCGAATTTTTAGGCTACATTTAAAAAGCATTTATTTATCTTTGTTTACAGGACTATCTGCGGTTGAGGTACAATTATTCTAACGAGAGAATAACTGAAAGAAGCCATTAATCTTTTGTTCAGACCTTCCTAATTAAATTGTGAATGGAGTGCTCAGTAAATATATAACTTTTTCCCCCGAAAGTAATAAAGTCAATTACGAAGAAGCAAGGGGATTGATTTTATAGCTCCTTTTTTTTTTCTCTTTTAGCTTGAGATCGATATCTCGAAATGTCTTCGACTCTAAAAGTTTCTTTGAGACTTTTGTAGCACTCTACGTGATTTCCTTTACAAATAACATTATAGAAAAGAAACTGTGAAAGTAACATCGTTAAAATATTTTTTATCTCTCTGATTAATTTTTTTTATAAAAATAATTTATCACATTTAAACTTCTAGGGACTAAAACGGAAACATTTCATTGACAAGACAATGTTATTTTATTGCAGATTTGTTTTATATGCTTGTAATAGAAAATATCTGTTTATATTCTGGAATACAATGCTAAAATACACCAGAGATATGATTTTAAATAAAATAATATGTGATTCCATGTCTACCAGCTGTATAGAATTCCACCATAATGGTGCACTCATTTTTTAAAACAAAAGGTCTTATTTTGCATTCAATACTTCAGGATATTTAATATATAATACATTTTTGTAATATATTTTGGCAATTGTTTAACAAAATGGAATAGTGATTTTCGCTTTTCTACTTTCCATTTCTAATTGTAAATTAATTGTGAAAATAAATTAGTTCTTTTTATACTTATAAATTCTCTCTTTTGTTCAAATGTGTACTTATTTGCCAGCCTTTTGTGTATGTGGCATAATTATAATTTACAAAAATTTATCATTATTTTAATAATATTACTTAAATTTCTTAACATTTCAAGTTTAATAAAATGTAAAAAATTTAGTGACATAAATTATTAATAAATAATTTGAAAATATACTTATTTATTAATTAAAAAGTAATAAAAAGAATTTACATACTAAAGCTTTAAGGAAAGAAACTTTCTGCAATAATTTTTCTCATTGGGAGGCAGAATACATTGGAAAACTTTTTTTATTATTCGATTAATAGTCTATTAATTAATTATTTTTAGGAGCTATTATGTTTATTCTTTGTAATTAAAATTAATGAAAAATTAAGAAGTAAGCATATTTTCAAACGAAAACAACTAAAAGAGATTTTAAATATTTTTCATGGTTTTTTTTAATCTTATTAACAAATTAGTAATAAGAAATTTACTTTTTTATTTTAATATGTTAATATATAACTTCTGAATCTAATGTAAACAATTGTTATAATTCGCGTCAACAATTCAAACATAGAAATTCATATCAAGCAGATTTTAGAATTTGATTTAGATAGATTAATGTATCTTACTTGTAATATAAAATAAATCCAAAACTTGACTTAGATGATTTATGTGTCTGACATTAAATAAAATATTTATTTATAGATAATGCTATATTTTTTTTAATTAAAACAGATTTATTTCTACAATCCCTTGTATGATATAAATATACTTTAATAGAGTATTGCAGCATATGTGAATTCTGATTATTCATGGAAATAAACACAATACACACGAATCATCAGAACTGAATGAAATTTATTTACAAATTACTAAAAAATAAAAAAATATGATTAAATATACGAAACAAATGAAAATCTATCACATACCCAAAGTTATTAATTTGAAAAACTCGCAATAATTCTGTTCAATGTTATATTAAGAATAACAAGTTCTTCACAAACATTCATGAGAACCCATACTAAGTTTCTTAAGCTAACGATTTAGATAAATGTTTAGTTTGTCAGTTAACCAAAAAATGATATGTTTGTTTAATTAACAAGAAGAATGAACTGTACTAATTATTTAGAGAAGTTTTGATCTTCTCTAAGAAAATATCTTTTAAAAATTGCCTTAATGAATGCCATAATGTATTCCATTAAGGGATTGCCTTAATGAAATGCAGCTTCAGTAAATCATTAAAGAATATTATATTTTAGCTCAAATTATCGATCAGAGTTCATTTACATATCATATACATAAATATTTAAATTTAAAATATGATTTACTTTTTCTAGTAAGTTTAATTATTTAACATATTTCGTGTACAGTTTTATAACACTGTAATTTAATTAATTTCAAAGTATCACAAAATTCTTCCTTGTAAGGGTATTCATATAATGAAATTAAACTTCAAAATTCAACTTTTTAAACAACCGCATTCTTATTATTTCTGAATGTTTGTTCTTTTATCTACAACAAACATCTCGTGAGAGTAATTTTTAACAACACATTTACCAATATTACTGGACAAAATCTTGTTATTTAATCCAAAATTCAATTTTAAAAAGTTACAGAGGAAAGAAATTTCAGAGCGATAAATTTTCGAAGTTGATGATTCGGAGCATATAAGTTCAAAAATTATAATTTATCTTTCTCTAGAATAAAATATTCTTTTTACCCCAAACTATTTTACTATATATTTCTTTATTATAAATTATATTATAATGACGAACATTTAAATTTTATTAGTCACTTAGAATAATAACGTGAAATGTAAGGGAACGAATATAATAAATATCATATTTCATCTCAAACAGCATTAATGCTATCACTAACATTTCTTAAACTATATATTTTATAACAATATTTGGAATCAAATGTAAGGAATAAGAAAGTCTTTATCAAAACGACTTATTAACATGAAAATATCAAATAATACAGCATTACTTATTATCTAGATAGTTTTGACTTGTAAACTGAGGGAATAATAATTACATTCAAGATGACAATTTAAAAACTCTAAACAAATTAAATAGATGCTT